>MIQA02015278.1:3078-46844 GCA_001887855.2 Sclerospora graminicola | reverse complement strand
GGGGGCAGGTGGTTACCTCAGGTAGCACCGCCATCTGATCCTCCATGCCTTCAACATATAGCTTGCCCCCTTCATGAATGCAGACTTGGTCAGCTTCGGCTATTTCCGATTTTTGATCGGCCGGCTAGGTCGATCCGCCTTCGGCTATTTCCGAATTTCGATCGGCCGGCTGGGTCGATCCGCCTTCACCTCGGTCGTCAAACCATCCGCCATCGGAGGTGACCGCATATGTGACTCTGCTTTGTCCTTTCTCCCGATTCCGTCGTTCGTCCGTCTTCCTCTGGGTGGGCAAAACCAGTTCAGCGATCGGGGCATAGTCTCGGCCAATACGTTCAGCCGGATCCGGCGACGGCCGGCTCCGCGTCAATATCTTAGAGGGGGTCCGGTACTCGGGTTTAGCCACCATCGGCGTCTGGTCCTTTTCCAATTTTTCCTCTTCGCTGACCAGATCGGTGGTTGCCTGAAAGGCCAGGTTTTGCCACTCGATATAGCGTCTTGAGCCAATAGTGACATAGCCCGGCCGGCGGGGCACCTTGTCCTCGGCCAGCCACATTCCAATAATCACGTCTTCATGCAAGGTGAGGGGCCTTTCCGAGATGTTGGTCACGCTTATAGAGTTGAGATGACCACCCCTTTAACAAACGAGGGTACCCATCACTCGCCCCTTGTCAGCCATTACTTACTCCTCACTGCAGTCTTACAGTGTAAGCCGCGTAACAGTAGCCCTGTTACACTTTACGTATATACTGTAAAACCTGTATTAGAACCCCATCCCTTGATTTGAACCCCCCCTTGAACAGAACCCCAGGTCGACCTGGGGTTAACTCTATAACCCCATCCCTCAAATAGAACCCCACCCAATTTAACAGTACGGTGTATAAAATTAATTATCGGTTTTATTAGGAAAATTATAAGTGTACCTCACTTTTGATACATGTACCTCAATTTTGCTACGTGTACCTATAGCTAATTGGACTAAATTGACTGCTATAACAATAACAATAATACCGGTATTGCGTACGACTCACAGCCAGCAAAGCGCGCCAATTTTTGCGCGCAATTATTTTGTAATTACGTAGGTCAAAAATTGGCAAAACTTTGATAGCACTTGAGAGCGCATCCCGACGAGAACTGCAAGCACTGGCCGAAGAGCTACTGTTGTACCGTAGAAATGCCAAGTCCGATTTCATTGTGAAATGCGCAATGCAGTTCCTGAGCGACCATCCCGAGGACGGCGAACAACAGGTACTGAGTGTACTTGGCTTTTGTGAAGGCTCGTCACCAATGACGCCACCTAAACCAGAGGTAATAATTTTGAATAGAAGATCCCGTGGAGACCAAGAATCGAATCTGATATGAAGCAGGAATCACATATGCCACATAAAGACAAGATGAATCCTTGCTAGACGCAACTTTCTTTTTTCTCAAATAGAACCCCCCTCGAATATAACCCCACGTTTGGGTGGGGTTATAGTGATAACCCCAGTGGGGTTCTAATACAGGTTTTACAGTATGCACATATAAGTGCAAGTGTAGCGGATTCAGTGTCACTAATCCTCTTGAGTGTTATTATTCTTCAAAGAGTACAAAGGGTAATGCATCCTTATTATATATAAGAGGTACTTTTTATAGAAGGGTAAATGTACTGAGACAAGCCATTTACTCCAACAGTTTTTAAGGACCTTGTATTATTAACTAGGGTTGATAACCTTAACCTTAGATACTGTACTCAGTTGCCAGCACTGCACTGCGAGTTTTTTATTTTCGAGAAAGGCAACCACATATTATCCCACACCCGATCCTTTGAACGTTGTCTGCACAGTCAAATAAACGGCCGCTGCGTCCACCGCTGCTGCGGGGAGACGAATGAGGTGCTTCTATAGTCGAATAGTACAGCCTATGTTGAAATATCACCAAAACAAGTTGACTTTGGGAAGGTACAAAATGTTTTCGGTAATTTCCGATAATGGTGAAAGCGCAAATTTAGGTCAGTACCTATTTTTACTATTTCCCCTATTTTACACCATTTTTTATTATTAGCACCAAGAAGTTATAGTAAGGTCGCATAGGAGATTGAAACCAGCGGAGACACTTCGCATGCATAGATTAGCGACGTAGGAAACTAATCACTTTTTAATATACATTATATTAACTACGTCCCTGTTTCTGTTTGCCTTGGACTCCGCTGACTAAAGGACATTGGAAGGTTTACACGCGCTCTTAAGCTACTTTGGACAAGCACAAGACAACTTCAACTTCAAGTCTTCAGTGAAATTATGCATTAATATTTTCAACTATCTTGCCTCCGCTACTTTGTGGATATTACTATGGAAAAGCCTATAAAGTGAACAGGTTATGAGCCCAAATGGGGGCGAAAAGGTTGATGAAAACAAGCCCAAGGAGGCCACTCAAGCAGGTTTCGGAGCAGAAGGAGCCAAGCTCCTAGAAATGCTGCAAAAAATTACGGATCGATCGGACAAGTTGGAGTCAACGAACGTAAATATTGAAGATTATGGATTTATTAACTCAATGAGGCTGGGAACTAAGATGCGGATGGCATCTTTCGACAGCACTCCGGAAAAGAAGCCTTTCGTAGACGAAGAAAACTACCGGAATGTTAATGAAGGACGACCGGCGGCCCAAAATTACAACCCGGGACCAGGACAAGCATTTAATCCGCCGGATATGAGAGCGCCGCCAATGCCAACTTTCAAACAAGCGCCACCCCAAATGTTCAAGACCCCATCGGCCAAGGATTGCAAGCTATCCATTAGGATTTTCGATGGAAAAGAAGTATATCGTGGCCTTGGCGCAGGTTTCAAGGAATGGGGCACAAGGTTTATACGACAAGTTTCGATAGCTGAATCCGCATGTGGATACGTGTGGAGCGAAGAAATCAAGGTTGATCTTTTGGGACATTATCTGGCAGGAACCGCCGAGAAATACTACAATCGGCAAGTTGATTTCTGGTGGAAGGAACACCCGACATTAGTCCACATAATGAACAAGATGTTGAACGCCTTTCACACGACCATTACGCCGGCCCAATCGGTAAAGTTATTTACAAGCAAGAAACACCCAAGAAAGAGTTGGAATGAACACTACCTTTACCTGGTAGCGATTTCGGAAGCTGTTGGAGGAAGTGAAGGTTTGGTGCTGGAAAATGTGGTCCATTATGCATCACCTGAACTTAAGATGATCCTCATGGCTAAATATAACCATACGAGGACGGATTTCCTAAGGCAAGCAGAAGAATTGTGTCAGTTTGCCGCTGCAGTCGAAAACGACGGCAAAAGTCAGAAGTACACTGGAAACGAGACAGTAAACTACGTCGAAAACAAACCAAAGGCGAAAAAATGTGGAAACTGTGGTAAATTCGGACACGCTCAAGAAAAGTGTCGAAACAAGGGGAATATTACGAAAGAAGTTGATTTCACCTTGACTATATCAGGTGACTACAAGGATCAGAACAAAAACAAGTGGATTTTGGATTCCGGTGCAAGCATGCATCTGGTGAACGACTCAAGTTTTTACGAAACGCAAAGGACGTAAGTGGAGCGTGTTTCCAAGCAGACGGCAAGACTTTGAACGTGTCCAAAAAGGGATGGATACAGATAAAAGTGAAGACGGGTGAAGTTACGAACAATATCCGGATTGAAGAGGTGTATTACGTTGAAAATCTCGCAAGAAACATTATTTCTTATGGCCTTTTGGAAGAAAAAGGATGTGAAATGGCCTACAGACAAGGAAAAAGAATAATGATACACAGATCGTCAAACAAAGCCATGTTCGATATCGAAAGGATTAACAAGGTTCTTTCGGTTGACGTGAAGGTAGACCTGCCAAGGAAGGAGGTCGAAAATACAGTGTTTTCGGTGCTCGAATCAAGCGAAAAAGAGTATGACACGGGTTCGGACATTCAGAGAGGAACCCTTATGCACTTTCATTCGCGCCTAGGGCACTTGAATTATGATGCGATTGAAAGAATCGCAAAAGACCCAAAAAGTGGGATTGAGTTGACCGACCCAAGGCGTTTAAACTGTTTGACTTGCGCTCAAGGCAAGCAAACCAAGAACTCTCGATCCAAAAAGGACAGTGGAACCAATGCACCCACTGATAGGATTGGTGGGGTCATGTGCTCGGATCTGAAAGGGCCAATTACGCCCAAAGACCGTTTTGGAAATCGGTACATGGTAAATTTTGTCGATTTCAAGTCCAATTACGTGAGAGTTTTTTTGGCTAAAACTAAAGACGTCGCAGCAAAAAAATTCGAACATTTCATGGCGCACTTTGAACGGCAATATAATTGCAAGATACACGTCTTGAGGACCGACGGAGGTGCGGAATATAAAAACCTCGATGGTTTTTGCAAGAACACTGGTATTTCAAGACAAGTGAGTGAAGCTGGAAACCAATCAAGCAATAGAAAAGCTGAGAGGATGCACCGGACCATTATGAACATGGCTCGGTGCATGATTTTTTCTTGTGGAATAAGTTTGGCTTTCTAGGGCGACGCTGTACAATACGCAGCCTACATAATTAACAGAAGTCCAACAAACGCAAATGGAAAAAGGGCGTCTCCTATCGAAGTATTGACGGGGAAGGTGCCAAATCTCGGGGATATTGTGGCTTTTGGATCACCTTGCACGGTGTATCGCAACGCCGGAAAAAATTCGCTCGCACACAGAGCTCAAGAAGGAATTATTGTGGGAAAAATCGAAGAAACAAAAGGTTTCAAGGTCCTATTAAAGTCGGAACACAAAGTTGTGGTTACACAGCACATAAAGAATATTGAAACGTTGGATCAAGTTCAGAACGAGCAAGTCAAGAAGAATCTACATGAGGTTCAAGAATTAGAAGGAGTCACGGTACAAGGTGCAGCGACTGAAAAGCCCAAGCAAAAAGAAAAACGGAAACCCAAAACGTGGGCACGCGAAAGACATGGAACCAGAGCGTACGCAAAGAGGCAAGATCAAGTGACGAAAAAAGAAGGGCTTAACGAAGTCGAAGAAGGGCCAAAAGAAAATCAAGGCACTGTGAACATGGTTACTGAAGTCGACCCACGAAATTTTTCCCAAGCAATGACGAGTTCCAACCGAGAGAAATGGAAGATAGCCATCAAGGAAGAAATTGAAGCTCTCGAAAGGAATGACGTATGGAAAATGGTGGATATGCCGAAAGACTGCAAGCCACTGCATACGAAATGGGTTTTCAAGACCAAAATGGATGAAAACGGACAGATTGACAGATACAAAGCAAGACTCGTAGCGTGCGGAAATGAACAGAGGTTCGGCGTCGACTATACGCTCGCATTCGCTGCAGTGATCGAAATGAGCACGGTGAAGATTATATTGGCTTTGGCTGTCAAATGGAAGGTCCCCGCTAAGCACGGTGACATCCCGAATGCTTATGTAAAGGCGAGTGAGGATGAGCATGAAATTTTTCTTTTCGTACCAAAGGGCATAGAGACAAATAATGAAACTTCAAACAATCAAAACTCGCGAGTATTAAAGCTGAACAAGACACTATACGGCCTCAAACAAGCGGGTCGGCTGTGGAACAAGTTGCTACACGAAAAGTTATTATCACTTGGTCTCAAACAATGCATTACCGACATGTGCTTGTACGTAACCAACAATCAAGAAGGGATTACAATTGTCGGGGTTTACGTGGATGACCTCCTAGTTACTGGTGCGCATGCGAATCTCGTGGAAAATTTCTTCCAAGATATGAAAATATTGGAAATAAAGAACCTCGGACAAGTGACCAAAATTTTTGGGAATGCGTGTGGTATACAACGAAACCAAGGGATACACGATTGATCAAGAAGTTATGATTGACAACCTGTTAAGAGATTACGACTTAGCAAACGCAAATCCGGTGAAGGTCCCTATCTCTTTGGAATATGAGGACTTGAACCTACAGGACGATGAAAAGCTGAAAAATTCCGGAAAAATCACAATTAAGAATTTTCAGTCGCTAGTCGGCAGTTTGCTGTGGATAACGCGCTGCACAAGGCCAGATATCGCATTCGCTGTTCACAAGGCAACACGACGAACACATGCACCAAGATTAATCGACTGGAACTTAGCCAAGCGCATTGCGAAGTATCTTAAGGGTACTAAGGCTCTCAAGCTGCACATGATTGGCGAAAGCAATGGTGAAGGAATTAAGGTCGAAGGATTTAGCGACGCAGATTTCGCAGGTGCAAAGGACGATCGAAAATCGACTACAGGAGGAGTAATCAAGTTAGACGAAATCGTTGTGAGCTGGATGTGTAAGAAGCAGGGTGGCATTTCGTTATCGACAATGGAAGCAGAATTCTACGCGGCATCAAAAATGCAGGTTGAAATGCTGGGCTACCGGGAACTATTGCAAGAAATTGGAGTGAACGTGAAAAAACCCATGGAATTACGAATGGATAATCAAGCGGCGATAAAAGTAATCGAAAGCAAGGAAGGCAGTTCGAAGATCAAACACGTGGACGTAAGATTGAAATTTATTTCATTGAAAATCGAGACTAATAAAATAAAGACAAGCTACATCGGGACGAAAGATATGATAGCGGATTTGATGATTAAAGCAGTGCCATACCCAAGACTACAAGAATTGCGCCTAGCTATCGGGTTAAAATAGCTACTTCGAAAATTGACTTTCAAGAAGGAGTGTTGAAATATCACCAAAACAAGTTTACTTTGGGAAGGTACAAAATGTTTTCGGTAAATTCCGATAATGGTGAAAGCAAATTTAGGTGAGTGCCTATTTTTACTATTTCCCCTATTTTAGACCATTTTTTATTATTAACACCAAGAAGTTACAGTAAGGTCGCATAGGAGATTGAAACCAGCGGAGACACTTCGCATGCATAGATTAGCGACGTAGGAAACTAATCACTTTTTAATATACATTATATTATCTACGTCCCTTTTCTGTTTGCCTTGGACTCCGCTGACTAAAGGACATTGGAAGGTTTGCACGCGCTGTTAAGCTACTTTGGACAAGCACAAGACAACTTCAACTTCAAGTCTGCAGTGAAATATTGCATTGATATTTTCAACTGTGGTGGAGCCGATTTCCAAATCCATGACCGAAGTCGTGGTGGAATCCGGATACCCACTGGCCCGGACGACCAACTATCGGAGGGGGTACTCCGTCGATCCTGATCAGCATCGGAATCAGATGAATCACCATTGTGGTGACTGATCTGATCCTCCCGGCCATCTGGCCGGTCTTCATGCTCGTCGGGATCTATGTTTAACTTCATCTCACCTTGTGTACCCGTCGATCGGGGCTGATTACACTCACTTAGGTGGACTCGGTGACGAAAAGGATGATCTTGATCAGGTCGGAGGGTTTGACCTTCTCGAGGCGGGGGGTGTCCTCGGGTGGAAATCTTCACCGGAGAACGGGTTGGGGTCGACACTTATTCAGTATCTAGGCACTGATCAGGAAAGTTCGTCTGATCAGGCCAGCCAATGAGAGAGAGATATAATGAAACCAAGAAAATGCGATCAATCCACGATCTTCCACAGTAATCCACAGACGTTATCTCCACAAAACCTTTACCAATGTTATTAACGTGTTCCAAACACGTGCGCGTTGCGGGTGAGGTTAGATCACCTAGAAACAAACCCGTCGGGGGTCTTCCGGTAAGCCAAAATGCGTCTAAGCGCGTCTTAACCGGGAAGATGAGCAAGAGGGGATTAATCAACCCTGTGCTCCCAATGACCGCACACGTGGCGGAGCGACTCTTTGCTTTAGGGGGAAAATCTAAACCTGTTATTATATATGCAAAGTCCTATACCTGTGTACCATACCTCAACTCATGCCTGACCTTTACTTCGAACCTATTTACTTCGTCGCACGGTTGCGTAACACTCTCTTGCCCATCCTGGCTGCACCTTCAAGCTGACCTGTACCGATTCTGCCCTGATCATGACCCGACTCTTCAGAAGATCTTCAACCCATCCTGATCTTCAACAAACGACCTTGAAACCACTTGAGACCTGCTCTTCAGCACTTGTTCACTTCATATATAGTCCGACCAAACCGAGAACTCACTTGCCCTTGCATATCAACGCTGATCAGAGGCTGATCGGCCCTGATCACGATCGACATAGTGATCGACCGGGTGATCAGGTGGTGATCAGGCTGATCAGCCCTTGATCACCTCGGGAACGCTCTGGGTCATCATCATCACGACTCAACTCATCTTCCAAACCACACTTCCGATCTTTATACCTTGTCAGGATAACCATACAACACCGATCTCGGCTGATCAGGCCTTACCACGTCATCTTCGGACCAACCAAAGGTTCACATCACTCATGCAACCTGTAATCTACCTGCCCGATCTTCATTCATCATTTGATCTTCACTCTTCGGGCATGACAGGCCGATCAGGCCGTAACTTCGTATCATAACCAGATTCAACCACTATACCATTCAGAGATCGGCTGGTTACCTGCCCTTGGTATGTCATGTCGACAGTCACTATTTCTTATTACATCCACGAGAACTCCACTTAGTGATTGTGACAACCATCGTGATCGTGATCTCCATCATTCCGCCAGTGCCTGGGACTGGGCTTAACGACCATACTTGACTGATTCTTCCACGTCGTAAATATCCGTTGGCCACCACCTTTTCTTCTTAATCGTGATCAACCTTTTCCCACCCATCAACCGTCATATGTTGATGGGTGTTCTATCGTCACCAATCAACGGCCATGTGTGGTCCACTTCAGTCCCAATATTTTCCGATCGCTTCACCACAGCCGCCCCTGAGACTAACTGTAGCCGCACAACGACTGCAGTTCGACTCACTCACTTTTGAACTTCCTCTCTGGTGATCACCATGGCCGACGCAGGCCAATCTCCTCTTCCTTCTTCGTCTTCTTCGGCTGCCCGCCCGATCGCTTCTTCGCCCTCCGTCTCCAGCTCGGCTACCCCTGCGATCGCTCCGATCGCGACTTCTACGCCGATCACGACCAGCCTCATCCGACCGACCACGGCTCTCGCTTCATATCGACCATCTTGGAGTCTTCCTGCTCGACCTCCGTCAGATCGCCCTCTCCGTTCCTTGGAGCAGCTCACTCGCCTGATAGATGGATCGGGCCCATTCACGTTGGGGCCCGTGGAGGCTTGTCGGCTACGATCGGAACTCCGAAGTGCAATTCCCGAGTTGGTTTCTCTGTACGATACCAACCGGGCACTTACGGCTGAGTTATCCGATCGTCGGATCGCGGCTGATACCTCGGCACGTGATTCCGCTGATCTGGCTACCCAACTGTCGGTTCTCCGGCTAGATCATGATCGGCTTGGCAAAGATCATGACCGGCTTGACCAAGAATTACGGGACCTGACTGATCGCTTTCAGGGTGTGACGATGGAGCGTGATCAGTTGTCGGCTGACCTCGCTGCCCTTCAACTTTCCAAGCCCTCGGATACCGTCGCCTCCTTAGGCCCTGGTCCAAAACGCAAAAAGCCATTCTCATTCTCAAAAAAGCTGACGCTCATTGGTGAAAGTTTACCCTACCCCTCTAAATCCATTCTCAGATGAGAATGGCTTGCCGAGTGATTCTCAAACGAAAAACGATTCTCAAGTATTGTATTTTGTGTCCGTCACACATATTTGCGCAATCAAGATGGACAACAATGCCGCAAATTGATAGTTCCGGTATATGTAACAATGAAAATAGTACCGCGTGCTAGACTGAAGTGACAGAACTTGATCCGCTGTTTGGAAACGCTGAGAACGATGTAGTTCATTATGACACAGTGGAGAAGAGTCACGACCAGACAGGTGGAGAGAGCCAAGCCGCTGGTAAGGAATCCCGGACACGAGGCTTCAGGTATGTTATGATGTCCATACGATTGACCCCACACTAGGCAGTTTGACATAATAGTCCTGTTGTCTGTTCTGGCAGCTGGTGGTTGTTATGGACGTATGCTGGACCGGGATGGTTGATGAGCATCGCATACGTTGACCCAGGAAACTTGGAGAGCGATTTGCAAGCTGGAGCTTACGCAGGGTATCAGCTTACTTGGGTATTGTTTAGTGCCACAACGATGGAATTCTATCTGCAAGTGCTCGCCATACGACTTGGGGTCGTGACGGGGAACCATTTGGCCCAAGTGTGCACGGCAGTCTATCCACGGTGGGCATCGCTGATATTGTGGTGCATGACGGAAATTGCCATTATTGGTAGCGATGTGCAAGAAGTCTTGGGGTCGTCCATTGCGTTTCAAGTTCTTTTTGGATTCCCACTGTGGGTTGGGTGTCTGATCACAGGCTTTGACACGTTTACATTCTTGCTGCTTCATCGGTACGGGATCCAGAAGCTTGAATCCTTTTTCGTTGCCTTAATCGTCGTAATGGTAGTCTGCTTTTGCGCGAATTTGATTTGTGGGGATGTGGCATCCGTGGATATTCTGCATGGGTTTGTGCCTCGTATTGATCGGTACGCCGTGACCCAGGCGGTCGGCATTGTTGGTGCGGTGTTTATGCCACACAATCTCTTCTTGCACTCCGCGCTCGTGCAGACCAAACAAGTGAATCGACACGATCGAGCCAAGATACGCGAAGCTAACAAGTACTTTGCCATCGAGTCTGGTCTCGCTCTCTTGTTCTCGTTCTTGATCAATCTCGCAGTGCTAGCAGTTTTTGCCAAAGGTTTCTTTTCATTCGATTGCACAGTTTCTTATGAAACGCATCAAGTGAATACAGCGTGCGTTCCGGGAGCGATCGCCCAGGGCGAGACATATGGTCGCTGCCACCTTGCTAGCGGGGGTGAAGAAATGTGCCAGGAAATCGGGTTATCGCAAGCTGGGGGAGCTATCAGTGGCATGCTGGGACATTATGCCGACATTGTCTGGACAATTGGTCTGTTGGCAGCTGGCCAAAGCTCCACCATGACGGGAACGTATGCGGGGCAATTTGTCATGGAGGGATTCCTGCGACTGCACCTTTCGCCATGGAAACGGGTAGCACTGACACGATGTGTGTCCTTGCTTCCTGTCATGACGGTCGCAATCCTGAGCCAGGAGAATCCGAGAGGAACTGACCATATGGACGAGTTGCGTAATGTCTTGCAGTCTATCCAGCTACCCTTTGCACTACTTCCGTTGCGGTCTTTACAAGCTCAAGCGCTATAATGGGAGACTTTGCGAACAGTAAACTATTGGCTGGGTGTTGGGCGGCCTCGTGTGCGCCCTCAACTTGATCCTGATCTTTACAAACCTGAGACCTATAGCTCTCGGGGTGATTGGGCTTGTCACGTTAGGAATCGTGTGTTGTTTCTATCTTGGCTTCTTAGGATATTTAGCTCGTTTTAGGATGCCGTTAACGGCCCAGATACGCAGAACAAGATGCATCGAGTCTTAGAGCGAGGCAATGATGAAGGAGTTTCACCAAAGAAGTATACAAGACTTCTTTGCACCTAAGCAGTGAATGGCACAGTCAGCTGCATAATTACACAAAGCTGTTTTAATCCATGTCATTATAAAAGCCGTACAAAAAATTCTCTAAAATTATGTTAGAGTAAACACGCACCCTGAATTGACATAACTGTACGAGCCGCATGACTGTCGCATAGAATGAAAATGGTTTCGTGGTCCAAAAGTGCCCTTTATTTGGAGTGGAACATATCAGATTTGAGAATGAGAATAAAACGTTTTGGACCATGGCCTTACAGTCGCTGATCGACTCGATGGCTATCACCATCCGTGATCAGGGTACGTTCATCTCGTTCACTCCTTTTGTAATCCGTTTTTGACTCTCCGTGTTTGTTTCCAGATAAACGCATTGAGGCGATGAAGGATTCGATGGTCGAGATGGTAGATCATCTGCAACGCATCGATGATCACCGTCTCCACCGTGATCAGCTGCTGTGTGACAAGATCCGCACTGCTGAGGACGTAGAACGTCGGGAGATCGAGGCTCGCTACTCGGATGAACAGGTCCAGCTCTTGGCCAAACAACTTTCTGATTCTCGCTTCGGCCGTACCGATGTACAGAAGAGGTTGTGCGAGAGTCGGAAAGTGGCTGAAGATTGCCGGCACGGACTCAATCTTGCTCGGGTTAAACTTGAAGCCCTAGAGCTTGATGATCACGCCTGGCTTCAGCATAACGCTGACCTGAAAAGTCTCGCGGTGCAAACCATGGATAGGTGGACCAAACCAGATTCAGGATCAGTCCGGACGGCCTTGCAACGGCTTCCCGGCCTGATCAGCTCGTTCACTCCATCTGGCACACCGCCGCAGTCTCCTGCGTTTGCCCCGCCTTCGCCCGCGTCCTCCGTCGCTTCCTTGCCTGTTCGTAGTGCTGATCAGCCCGTGATCAGCACTTCACAAGCTCCCGCGTCATCTCAATCTCGTCCACCGGCGACTCCAAGACCAGCGCCTTCGGCCTCGAGTTCTGGGAAGCGTAAGCAGACCAGCTCGTCGAAGCAAAGGATGAGTCTCGCCAAGCGATCACGTCTTATGGTCGAATCGGATGACGAATCAACCGATCTGGACGAGAGGACGTTGTCTGTTCTGGCTCGATCGCGCAGCACTGATCGCCGTACGCCAGCACCAAGTTATTCCGGGGTGAATTCGCTGGCTCAGGCCGTCACTTTACTGGAGTCAGATGACGACGATGACGATGATTTCGAGGAGGAACCACCGGCTCAAGCTGATCCTGACATTCCTCCGACGACCACTGGGGCAGTGATCGCTCCGCCACCCAATTTTACGGGCGTCTTCATTCCTGCAGATCGATCGTCGATCAAAGAAAACGACTACAGCTACGATCCGAACCAACCGTTCATGGATCTGTATGTCGTTATGCAGGGGAAGCCGACTCCCGCTCACATGGCCACACGGAAACCTTGGAGTGGTGATCAGGTCTGGGATCTGACGCCTCGGGTTCTCGAAGTGCGGCAGAAAAGCGTCCCTCGCTTGTGGTCCCGCCCGCCAGGCTGGATCTTCCCGATCAGATCGCCGGCACCCAAGGACAAGCAGTGGCAACCAAGGTTGCTGACCAGAAGTGCTATCGAACTTATGATCGATTCGGCACCCTGGGATGCCCTCCTGACACCCATGCCCGGGCTGACGTTCCCTGATCGCCCTTGGTTTGTCGAGCTACAGGGGCGCTTGGCTTTATATTACCAAGAGCACGTGCAAGCGATATGGGAGGCGACTCACCATTTCCCGATCACGACGGCGATGCGCAAGGACGCGTGGATCGAGCATTACCATCATGCTCGCAAGCGTCGTCGCACCAAAGCCGGAGCTGCTTGGGCTACGATCTGCGACTATGTCGTCGACGGAATTCGGCACGGCGAGTGTGATCTGGACGTTTTCCTGTTCCCTGGCGTCCTGCATTTAACTGTTCGTCGAGCGGGATCGCGAGGACTCAAGGCTGACGGCGGGGATTGGTATCCCGGTTATGGACACATAACTCCAGTCGCCACACTGCGTGATTGCTTGCTCTGGACCGATCAGCATGAGCCTTGGCGAAACCAGTTCCGATCGAGTCCCATGGATCATCCAGGGTACAAGATCTCTCGCCTGCGTACTAAATATGGTCCATGATCGTCGTGATAACCAACTTTTATTCCGTTCTCCATAATCACTTAATATATCACGACATTTCTTGATGATCTTCTCGTTCCACTTTCGTAAATCTTGTACATGTCTCACTATCACTTCCATCTTGTAGGTCGATCACTCTCATGCGTACAGGTATAATTCTTGAGTAATATATATATGTATATGCATCCGTTTCTTCCGAACCAGTCCAACCGCCCTGATCTCCACTTGCCCGATCATCATATTTGCTGATCAGTCACAATGTGTCAACCCAGGTTATTGAGATTCCTGGTTACCCTCTTCGTGGGTTTGCATCACTTCAAATCGATTCCTTCTCACCCGATCATGTTCGAATTCCCTCAGTAACGCTCCACAGTTCAGATCACGCTCATCTATCCATTCGGGATCGTCATAACCCTTCCAACGAACCAAATATTCACGGTGGGTTCGGCCAAAACGGGTCTTCTTGCCTGATCGGGTATCCAAAACTTTCTCCACCTCGAATTCGTTCGGGTCTAACGTTCTTTCCCAACTATCTTCGGGTAAGAGAGCCTCGTCAAAATCGAACCTTGCCTGATCGTCACATGACAACCTAGTTTTAGGCCGATCAGGGTATTCTCGGACCAGTTTTAACTTCGACAAGTGAACAATCGGGAAAATTCCATAATCAGTACCCGCGGTAATCAGCCGAGCGGCATGATCACCGATTAGTTCGGCTATACGGAACGGTCCATGCCACAGATGTGCTAGCTTCTTGGCATATCCTTCTTTCACGCGATCCAAGTAAAGCCAAACTCTTGATCCTGGCTCGATGTTATGCGAATCGGCCTGATCATTGTTCCGATCAGCTCTTTCTTGGATGGCCCTTCGTAATCGTTCGTTGACTTGTTCCCGCGCATGTTGGTAGTGACGTTGGAGTCCCATACGCCATCGACGAGCTTCGCGATCTCGACCTCGTGTGCACCCAACAGGGATCACCGACTCGATGGTAGATCGGGGGTCCCAACCATATGCCAGATAGAATGGGGTATCTCCCCTGATCCGATCAAACGAGGAATTTAATGCAAACACCAGTCTCTCCGCATATTCATCCCAATCTTGTTGCGCGGAGTCTGCGACATACATCTTGATAGCCCTGGTCAACGTTTGTACCATCCGCTCGGCTTTACCATTCGCCTGTGGACGGTACGCCATGGTCGCGCTCTGTTTCTGGCCAAGCATCTGATTAAAAGATCGGAACACTTCGGCCATAAAACCTGGTTCACGATCATGCCTGATCACTTCACTGGCTCCAAACCGTCGAAACACACATTCTTCGTAACTGCAAGCGACTTGTTGAGCCGTTCGTGTAGATCCTGCTTTCGCGATCACCAATCCCGTGAACAGATCAGTCCAGATCAGCAACTCGGTATTGCCCTTGAACGATTTTGGGAGGGACGGTATGTGATCCATCGCGATCACTTGGAAAGGGTAGGTCGCCTGGATATTTCCAGGTGATCTCCCCCGGATATTTGGCATACCTTTTCCAGTTTCGCAATCCGTACATGTCCCAACAAACTTTTGTATACTTCGATATAATCCTCTCCAATGGAAATGTTTACGGATCCTGTGGTACGTTCGTCCTACGCCCTGGTGGCCACCCTCCAAACTAACATGATAATGGTGTAAGATATCAGCTTGTAGAGTCTCCGGGATCACGAGTCTTGCCGATCGGTCCAAATCCGCATCGGCCTGATCAGCTTGTACATAGTAAAACAACAGATCATTTTCGTCGATCTCGTAGTTATACGCGATCTTGGCACAATCTTTTGCCTCACTCTGGCTCAGCTTCTCCAGATCACCCTTTAGAAACGCCTTCAAGTCACCGATCCATTTTTCCTCGTCTTGAGCCTTGAGAATTCTTTCGATCCGCATCTCTTGTACTATTTCCTCTGTCAGGCTTTCTCGAGAGGGTGATCTGTTGGGTGGTGATCTGGTTCGTGATCTCGTCGTAATCAAGATCTGGGCTGCTTCCTTTTCATTTTCCACACGGATCAGCTCCGGCAGCCTATTGATCTCCACCAGTTCTTCCAACAGCGCTTGATCAGTGACTATCGATCCGGCCTGATCACGCATAGCCATAGTTGCTAAGTGATCTGCACTCCGATTCCAATCACGTTTCACATGCAAAAGATCATGTCTTGGCCACCCACGTAAAGCTTTCATAACGCGATCATTCAGTAGTTTCAAACGCGGTGCTTTACAGTCGATCTCTCCAGTGATCTGCCGAATCACCAGGTTTGAATCTCCGCATATAATTACTCTTCCAATCTTTTGCTCTCGCAAGAGATCCAAACCTAGCAGCAGACCACGATATTCAGCCTCATTGACCGTGATACCTGGAGTATAATCTGAACCGGCTGATATAACAGTCCACTCTGGCAGTTTCCATAGCAACGCGCTATACGCCCCTACACCTTTCTTCACACTCGCTGATCCGTCGAAACTCACAACGATCAGATCTTCTTCCGAGCCGACGATCGGTGGGGGTATAGTGATCGATTCACGTGGTTGCTTCCGAGGAGCGACCTCGATCAGGGCTTCATCGACTTCTGATCGGGGCGTGATGCTGGCTGCCAGCGTCCCAAGAATTTCTTCTTCGCCCTTGGTGCACTTAATGATCTCCAAAGTCCACTGAGATAACACCGCTGCCCATCGCCCCAGTCTTCCGTCTAAACCATTCGCGGATAGTAACCACGCCAGACTAGATCGCTTGGATAATACCTTAATTGATCTAGTTACCAGCATAGAATAGCAAACATCCAACACACGTAATAACGCTAGCACTTCCTTATCCACAATGCCATAGTTAACTTCATTCGGTTTTAATGTTCGGCTTGTGAACGTCACCGGGCAATAAACTCCATCGTGATCTTGGACCAGTGCGGCCGATATTGCCCATTTACTGGCATATAAGATCACCACGGGAATCTTCTCCGGATCGAAGTGTTTCAGTATCGGCGTCGAGATCATCTTCGCCTTTAACATACTGAAGGCTACCATAGCGCGATTCATGTGATCTTCTGACCCTGGCACAGTTCGATCGGTTAGTGATCCAATCTCGAGATCCGTTTCAGTAGCTTCAACCTCGTGATCAGTCTCAATTGGTGATCCTCCCATCCGATCACGTTCTCTCAGGCCATGATAATCAACTTCCTTCAATTCATAAAGTATAGCGGCGTAGATCGAGAAGTCCTCGATAAATCTGCTATAATAATTCAATGATCCGAGGAAGGATTGCATGGCCTTCAACGATCGGGGGAAAGGTAAGTTGCTGAGAGCGGCTAGATCTTTCGGATTTGCTTCCAAGCCTTGGATCGATACGTTATGGCCGAGGTAAGCGACCTTGGGTTGACCCCAGAAACTCTTGACCACACTGATCGACAAATTCCAGCGCTCGCAGGTGTCTAGGAGTCGTTCGACCTTATCGCATAGCATATCCCAGGATGTTGCCGTGACCAAGATATCATCTATGTATGATCGCCTTCCCAATACTGATCGGCCCTGATCTTGGTCTGGCTCACCTTCCGTAAACACATCATGTAGATCAGTGGCTTCCCGATCAGCACTGATCTGGAAATACCCATAGAGAGCATTGTCGATCAGCCTCTGGTAGATCTGTGGGGCATTCTTTAATCCAAACGGCATCCGATTCCATTCAAAAAGCCCAAAAGGTGTAACGAAAGCCGAGATCTCTCGAGCGCGATCAGTCATCGAAACCACCCAGAAACCACTAGCCATATCCAACGAACAAAACCATAAAACTTTATCCAGATCTTCTAATAAGTCATTGATCAGGGGCATCGGGTAGACCATCAACTTCGTGAGGCGATTCACCATTCTGTAGTCGATACACAATCGAATATCGACCCCATTCTTCTTAATCACAATCACGATCGGTGATGCCCACTGCGATGTTGATGGTCGGATGATCTTTGTACTCAGCAAACCCTTGATCAAATCGGATAACTTTTCCCGGTATTGAGGTGCAACTTTACGACAACGCTGAGCGATCGGCCTCGCATTTCCCACGTCTATATCACAAACAGCTCCGAATGCGGCTGGGGGTAGGGCGTTACCTTTCCCCATCAGTAAGTGACGCCTCTTCCAGATGATCTTCTTTAGCTGATCGATCTGCTCGGGCGTATTCACCTCGGGATCACCGACTTGTAAATCTTCCATGGTGACTTCTGGCATATTTGGCGATACTTCAGGTAACACAGCCATCTGCTTCTCGATACCTTCAATATACTGATCGCCGCCTTCGTGTATACACACTTGCTCGTCCACCTGATCTACCTTTTTCTGATCGGCATCACCTTGGATCGCCCCTTGTGCGTCACTCGACTGATGGTTTACTTCGGATTCACCCTCCTCTGTAATGAATTCAGCTGGTTCATCCTCCTTTTCTTCCTCATGATCGTGCTTGGACTCTTCATTGTCTTTTCCGCTAACTGGGTCCGTTGTTTTCGGTGAGCCGGGCCTAATTATACTCAATATCTGTGGACCTTCTTTGGCCCGGCCTTCCCCTGTCGCTTCGATCGATGGCCTCCTGATCAGCAGCTTGGTCGGCGTAGAATACTCCGGCTTCTCGACCATAGGTGAGGTATCTTCATCCACTAAGTCTTCGTCACTGATCATGTCCGTGGTGGCTTGATAAGCCAGATTCTGCCATTCAATATATCTTCGTGATCCCACTGAAACATATCCGATCTGTCGGGGTACTTTCCCTTCAGGTAACCACATCCCTAAGATCATGTCTTCGTGGATGATCAGCGGCTGATCGGATATATTTGTGACTCTGATGTAGCTTGATCGGCCGATACCTTTAACGAACGTTGGTACCCAACGTTCGCCACGGGTCAGCCACAATTTCTGTTGCCGATCACTCGACCGAATCATGACATCGACTGATCGGGACACCCCAATGTTCTCGTACTGACCCATCTTTAACATCCGTACATGAGTACCATACAAAGGTCGTCGGCCAGATAACTGAATCTGCACTTCATCCGGCAGAGTCAGGGTTCCATGAGATAGGTCAAGTCGTATACCGGCGGGTACCATAAAATCCATCCCCAATATCGCGTCTTGACCGGCTAGCCGGCCAACCCAAGCATTAAAATAATAGACCAGGGATCCTGCCAGGGTGATCTTCACACGTGATCGTCCTTCCGTCATATATGAACTCTCGCCGATCCCAACACATTCTTGCCTCTGGGTACTGTCTATACGACATCCCACCTTACGAGCAAAGGCGGAGTCGATGATCGAGACTTCCGCCCCAGAGTCAAATAAAATAGTGGCTTTCTCATTGTTGACCTTTCCATTAGCTTTAGCCTGTTTAAACCACTTGTCGGGAGAGTGATACTTCCAGTATCCACGGGATTCACCGGGCAGTAGATCCAACTCCATGATCACGTCCGATCGGGAATATTCATCCACTCTGAGACTGTAGATCGGACACCGATCGATGCAATTTGAATTAGAACATGTATTGTCGGTTATCTTCTTTTCCTCAAACTTATCTCCGCTACCGACATATGCATAAATGCAGAACATAGATCGCTCGGCTCGAACCAGATTCCAACCTGGCGAGCGATCTAGTTTAACATCTTCTCAACATCTGGTGGGAGCATACCAGCATGTTTAGTCGGCACATACCACTTGCGCATCAGATTAAAGAATTCTTCGATCGGGCAGGCGCCGGCGTCATGAAGCTTCCCACAGGTCTTGCACACGAAAAAACAGTGATCAGAAGGGTGACCTTTACGATCACATTTTCCACACGTAATTCTTTTCCAACAATCACGATCTCCATGTTTGGTCGACCCACAATGCACACATTTCTTACGAGATCGGTCCTGATCAGGTTGAATACCACCAGGTTTCCGTCCGTCCACGCCATTAGTCGATGATCTCGGGCGATACATTGGTTCCGTCGTAAATACATGACGGTACTGTTCCTCGTCCGAACTCAGACTCGACTGTCCACTTTCTTCTTCAGAACTTGAACTGTCTGACTCCTTCGCGATCATTCGAATCGCTCTGGCTGGTCGGGCTGCCGGTATCTTGCCCTGATCAGGGTGTGGCTTGGACCGGTACCGGTTCGATCCTACCTCGACCTTGGGCTGTCGACTCTTGGCCCGTTGCAACGTCCTTAGAGTCAGTTCCAGTTGTTCTGAGTCCTTTATACGGAGCAGGGTTAGCTGATCAGCCAGATCGCGATTATCCAGAGTCCCAATGAAGTGTTCGACATGTTCACGGGCTATGTCCGGGTGTCGTGGGTCCTTGATCGGCATTTTCGCGCGTAGACCAGCAACATTCAACCGATGTAAGTACTCGATCGGCGTCTCGTCGGATCTTTTCTTCATGTGGTAGTACTGTCTAGCGACAGACACCCCCGAATTGCAATATTGTTCTTCAAACTCTTCACACAAACGAGGCCACTTCAGACGCACTTCTCGACTCAGCTGTTTAAGCCAGTTCTTGGCCGGACCTTTCATTAGATCAGCGAAGATCAGGCATCTTTCAGCTTCCGGTGTCTTGTCCCTCAGAAAAGCTGACTTAGTCCGGCTTAACCAACCTCTGGCCTGATCGTCATCCATATCTTTGCCGGTGAAATCCTTCAATTCCGAGATCGCAGACA
Source organism: Sclerospora graminicola (assembly GCA_001887855.2). Classification (NCBI taxonomy): domain Eukaryota; phylum Oomycota; class Peronosporomycetes; order Peronosporales; family Peronosporaceae; genus Sclerospora; species Sclerospora graminicola. The sequence continues at coordinate 26,582 of MIQA02015278.1, read as the reverse complement.
TTCGCACTCGGGTGATCGTTCCTGATTCACTGTCAAATGCCTGCGCGGAGGCCATATTCGCTCTACGAGGCATCTCGATGTCCAGATCATCTGGATCGAAATGTTGGCTGATCTCGCCCTCTGACTCCATGTCCACATCACTCCGTGGGGGTGATCAGTGAAATCGGTCCTGGTGATCGGCCTGGCATATCGAACGGACGATTCCGGCTGATCGGACTGATTCCATCTCCACATCCACGGGTCTCTTGACCGATTTCTCGGCGGACTGATTCATATTCGGTGCCGATCGCCATGGTTGTCCTTGTCCAGGTGTATACTGAGGCAATCCACATTGATCACCCGCAAATCGGTTCATCATTGTCGCGAACATGGCTTTTAATTGCTCTGGGACCTCCGGCATGTTGGTATGACCAGTGTTGGAGGTCGGATTGGCCTGTGGCACTTCCTGAGCATCTTCAAAACTATCATCCGATCCGACTCTACCAGGTTCAGGCTTTCTCTTCCTGTTCTGCGACTCGGTCTTGGGGTCGATCTGCTGGATCCCTTTCGGGCCCAACGTCATACGTGTGATCCCAACCGAGGAGTCGGTGGATGCCGCTCCAGATTGTGATGACGATTGATAGATCGACTCGATATCCATAGGATACTCCACCAACTGTGATCGGTGCGAAGGATCCGCGATCGGCGACTGAACCACTGGGTTCGCCCCTAGTAACGAGGCAAGATGATCATACAGGGTGATCATAGATTCTCTGATCGTCTCTTGATCCAGATCGAATAGCATATTCGCGTCGAAGGCACCAGTAGTGAAGCCAACCTCGTCGATCTGCGCCAAGAGGTTCCTGATCAGATCAAGTTGACTGCCTGTGATCACCGGCCGGGTCGCTCGACCTTCCAGCTTCCCGATGATCTTAGGCTTGATGATCTTCATCACTGGGTTGGTAACCAGGAACTTGTGAAACTCTCGAAGATAGAACAGTCGTTCCACATCTTGGACAGTGGTCTTCTCGGCTGGTTCGATCTTCTCTTCGTCTTCCTCGAAGATCTTCGGTTTAGGTTTCACATATTTTTTAGGTGGATCGCAATGATCCGCCCCCATATTTTTTCTGTCTTTTTCCATTTTCTTCTTATGCATAGGATCAAGGTTAACACCTCGATCCTTTCCTGGGTTATAGTCAACTTTACTATAACCCAGATCGGCCCCGATCGGGGCCATGTGGGGAGTTATTTCATCTTTAATCTCGACCTGGCACTCCACCAAACCAGGTCGATCATCGCTTCCTTTAGAAATGGACAGCATCGGAGGCGATACGCCTTCCTCCAATACACCCGAAAAAGTTTCCTCCACTTTGATTTTCACATCTTTTTCATCATCAAAGGAATCACGGTGATATCCTGAGTCACCAAGTGATCCGGGCACGCGCACCATTGTGGTGGAGCCGATTTCCAAATCCATGACCGAAGTCGTGGGTGGAATCCGGATACCCACTGGCCCGGACGACCAACTATCGGAGGGGGTACTCCGTCGATCCTGATCAGCATCGGAATCAGATGAATCACCATTGTGGTGACTGATCTGATCCTCCCGGTCATCTGGCCGGTCTTCATGCTCGTCAGGATCTATGTTTAACTTCATCTCACCTTGTGTACCCGTCGATCGGGGCTGATTACACTCACTTAGGTGGACTCGGTGACGAAAAGGATGATCTTGATCAGGTCGGAGGGTTTGACCTTCTCGAGACGGGGGGTGTCCTCGGGTGGAAATCTTCACCGGAGAACGGGTTGGGGTCGACACTTATTCAGTATCTAGGCACTGATCAGGAAAGTTCGTCTGATCAGGCCAGCCAATGAGAGAGAGATATAACGAAACCAAGAAAATGCGATCAATCCACGATCTTCCACAGTAATCCACAAACGTTATCTCCACAAAACCTTTACCAATATTATTAACGTGTTTCAAACACGTGCGCGTTGCGGGTGAGGTTAGATCACCTAAAACAAACCCGTCGGGGGCCTTCCGGTAAGCCAAAATGCGTCTAAGCGCGTCTTAACCGGGAAATAGTTGAGCAAGAGGGGACTAATCAACCCTGTGCTCCCAATGACCGCACACGTGGCGGAGCGACTCTTTGCTTTAGGGGGAAAATCTAAACCTGTTATTATATATGCAATGTCCTATACCTGTGTACCATACCTCAACTCATGCCTGACCTTTACTTCGAACCTATTTACTTCGTCGCACGGTTGCGTAACACTCTCTTGCCCATCCTGGCTGCACCTTCAAGCTGACCTGTACCGATTCTGCCCTGATCATGACCCGACTCTTCAGAAGATCTTCAACCCATCCTGATCTTCAACAAACGACCTTGAAACCACTTGAGGCCTGCTCTTCAGCACTTGTTCACTTCATATATAGTCCGACCAAACCGAGAACTCACTTGCCCTTGCATATCAACGCTGATCAGAGGCTGATCGACCCTGATCACGATCGACATAGTGATCGACCGGGTGATCAGGTGGTGATCAGGCTGATCAGCCCTTGATCACCTCGGGAACGCTCTGGGTCATCATCATCGCGACTCAATTCATCTTCCAAACCACACTTCCGATCTTTATACCTTGTCAGGATAACCATACAACACCGATCTCGGCTGATCAGGCCTTACCACGTCATCTTCGGACCAACCAAAGGTTCACATCACTCATGCAACCTGTTAATCTACCTGCCCGATCTTCATTCATCATTTGATCTTCACTCTTCGGGCATGACAGGCCGATCAGGCCGTAACTTCGTATCATAACCAGATTCAACCACTATACCATTCAGAGATCGGCTGGTTACCTGCCCTTGGTATGTCATGTCGACAGTCACTATTTCTTATTACATCCACGAGAACTCCACTTAGTGATTGTGACAACCATCGTGATCGTGATCTCCATCATTCCGCCAGTGCCTGGGACTGGGCTTAAAGACCATACTTGACTGATTCTTCCACGTCGTAAATATCCGCTGGCCACCACCTTTTCTTCTTAATCGTGATCGACCTTTTCCCACCCATCAACCGTCATATGTTGATGGGTGGTCTATCGTCACCAATCAACGGCCATGTGTGGTCCACTTCAGTCCCAATATTTTCCGATCGCTTCACCACACAACTATCTCGCCTACGTTACTTTGTGGATTTTACTATGGAAAAGCCTACAAGTGAACACCTCCTTTAATTGCTTCAAGTAGATTGCCTTGAAACTGGTCGTCTGCCTTCGCCCTGCGTGGCACGACGCCTAACATCGTTCGGAAACGCGTAAACTTTACACGCTCTAGTGCCTTGGTCAATATATCTGCTACTTGATTGTTTATCGGCACATGTTCCGTCTTAAGCCTTTCTTCCTGTATCAATGTCATCATGTAATGATACTTGTTCTCAATGTGCTTGACGTGATGATGTTTACCAGGCTTCTTCGTGAGATATATGGCTGCCATGTTGTCGCAATATATCTTCGGTGTTTGTGTCTTGACCTTTAACTCCTTGCATAACTTGTGTACCCACTGCAAGTCCCTTACACCTTCATGCATCGCATAGTATTCAGCTTCCATGGTGCTTAGTGCATTGATTCCTTGTTTGCGTGATCCATAGCCGATCACAGCTCCATCCATCATTGTTACGTAGCCGCTGATGCTTCTTCGATCTTCTTTATCGTTTGCATAGTCTGTATCCGTGTAGACAGTTAATTCAACTGCTTCTACAGGTCCTTGTCGTATCACCATCAGCAATCCAAAGTCCTTGGTTCCTTGTAGGTATCTGAACACTCGTTTCGCTTGTGCATAATGCTCTGCCGTATGGTTGCTTAAATATTGCCCCAACCTTCTCACAGCATGCGCAATGTCCGGCCGTGAGCCCGGTACCAAGTACTGCAGTGCTCCAACTGCCTCTCGGTATGGTTGTTCACGAGTATCTTCCTTATTAGTGACGGTATACGTCGCCGCTTCAGGTGTTGGTGCTGGGTTACATGTCGATAGATGGAACCGCTTTAATATTTCCACAACGTATGCTTCTTGACTGAAGAATATGGTCTTGGCATGTCGGTCTATCGTCACCTCGACACCCAATAGATACTTGACTGGTCCAAGCTCTACCAGTTCAAACACTTCTTGAGTTGTGTCCTTGCTTGATCACAATCAGCTTCATTTCCCATGAGCAATAGATCATCCACGTATACAGTGAGCAGCATATCAATCTCCCCCTCTTGGAATCGGGCGTACAGGCCCTAATCGCACTCGACTCGAACAAAGTGTAGACGTCGTAGTCAATCATGTAGCTTGCAATTCCATACGTTAGGAGGTTGCTTTATTCCATAGAGAGCCTTGACTAACTTGCACACATAGTCTTGTTTGTTGTCTTCAAAGCCACTCGGCTGTTCCATGAGAACTTCTTCCTGTAAGTCTCCATGTAAGAAGGCTGTTTTCACATCATATTGTAGTACCACCCATCTTCGCTGTAGCGCAAAGTATAGTGCCGCTCGAATAGTGTCGAATCTGATCACTGGTGCATATGTCTCGTAATAATTTATGCCATAGACTTGCTTGAATCCATGCACCACTAGCCGTGCTTTAAACCGTTTCACGTAGCCCTGCTCGTCCTTCTTCAGTGCATACACCCATCGGTTCGTGATAACATTGTGGTCCTTGCACTTCGTCCTTCGCGGTACTAATATCCACACATCATGTTTCTTCAATGATGCCATCTCTTCATGCATAGCAGCTAGCCAGTAGTCTGCGTACTGCTCATCAGCAATAGCCTGCTTGTAGGTCTGTGGTACCCTGATTTCATCTGCAAGAAGCTTGTCTTTTGGCTGTGCCACATAGTCCTCATATGCGCCCTGCGCTAGCTTCTGCTTCCTTGCCCTCTTGGATGTCACATGATACACTTGCACAAAGTCCTTGTACTTCGAATTAGGCCTCCTTTTTCTTGTAAGTCGTATATCCGTGTCTTGTACATGCTTTGTTGTGGAGTCCAACTCCACGTGACCTTCGATATACACTTCAACCGGTTCTAGGTTATTGCATTATATAGCAAATGCGCCTGTCCTGTCTCGATCGCATTGTTCAGCCTTAATGCGAGATTCGCGCTTAGTGAGTCCACAAGAAACAAATGCGCCTTCTTGATGCGTATGTCTCAGCATCGCTCAGCATTATTGTTTCGCATGTCTTCAAACCTCTCTCGGCCTTCGACAAGCGCTAACATCCCTTGCGCGGCAAATTTCGCCCTTATCTTGAGTTTCCAAATCGCGCAATCATCGGCTCCCGTCAACTCCGGTACGCGAATATCACGGCTTGTATCCTTATGACCATTTGTTCGTCTCTTCAGCGGGTTGAGTAGCTGATACTTGGCGTAGGCTGTAGATACGTTTCGTCCTCTCTTGCGACCACTTTCTTTGTTTTCGAAAAGCGACTATGTCAAATGGGTGGATCCAGTTATGTTCCTTTTCTCTTTTCTTCTCCAGTTTTCTCTGGTTCGTTCTGATCCGCGTTCTACCAATCAGCACACTGGTTAATGGGCTCAAACCTGTTGTTTTTGTCACTCTGTGTCCATGTCACTTTAGTGACTTCAATGTTAAGACTTAATATACTTGTAGTAATAGTAAAGTACACTAATAGTAAAGCAGAGTTACTGCTTATAACTATGACTTCTACCAGTTTATTTCGTATGGAAAGTGAAAGATTAACCCCGTACGGTCGGCCTGAATGGCCCCGGGGACTCAAGGTGAGGTGGATAGCGCCCTGCGCTTCACCTGTGAGAATATCAACTGACACCTCACCTTGCACGCCCTACTTTATATTAGTTAGACATGAATATAATATGCATATACAAATATCTAAATATACATGTTGAAGTTGAAGTTGCCTTTAACTTCATAACCGCCCTGCGGTAGACGCCCTGCGTCTGGATGCCCTGCATCTGGTTGCCCTGCAACCCACCATATATGTAACCGCCTTGCGGTTGACGCCCTGCGTCTTGGGTGACTTCTTGTAGTTTTGTAACCTCCCTGCAACTTGGTCGCTCATCCGGTATCCGATAATATCTGAAACTAAACACTGAAATCACGGAAAAAATACCCCACACCCCACACAAGCGGTTGTGAACCAAACAATTCACGGCGGCTGCCGTCAAGCTTCGAAAATTTCTCATCGGGAAATTAGATAATGGGTTTTAAGGCTAGTAAAAAACGACCTTTGCTTCAACCATGTTTTCATTGTTTTATATTTGTCATGCCGCTATAGATCATTAGATAACAAAAACAGTTAGGCAATCACAGGACACTTTGATTCGTAGCCTAATGGAAGACTTACAAATCCGGTAGAAGACTGGCCAAATGTGTGGTGATAGCATAATCCCGCATATTGTGAGTGACTGTTGGTAACATGTGCCTATCCGAATTGTATGACTGAAATGACTGAATGCGAAACATTTGGTCTGCCATGCTAGCTATTTTTAGTTGTCCTGAATTCCAAGCCATTCGTTCTGCTAGAACTGCAACGATAACAGCAGCAGCTGTACTACATGTATTGAATTCGAATCTCCAGGCTCATTTAACTATCTCCAATAAACATCAAGAATGGGACTACGTGACTCTACTCGAAGACTTTTGCGATAGTCACTCGCACGTGTTCGATAGCAGACGAAAAGGTTGCATCGCTGGTGAACAGTTAGCTCCATTCATACCGCTAAACTTTTGGCTTACGCTGAACCCTGGATGCTCCAAGTAGGGCTGGCACTGGCGTTTTGCACTTTCATTCGAAGAAGGAACCAAAGTTGGTAGTGAAGGTGGCCAATCTTTAATAAGGTGTCGAATCAACTGTGCGTTACGTGACTGAAAACGCGTCAATAGTTTTCGTGCACAATCCACCGAGATGTCAGGTAACTTTCACAGCGCAACGGCTTCCACTAGTCGCATCAACTCGTCAAATGTCATGAGCACGCCCAATTCAGCGTGAGCCACTACCACGCGCATGATCCCAGCCTCGTCGCTTGAGTTGAAGTACCCGTCCTTCCCATTGACCAGGCCACCCTGTGCGCGCTTCTTTACACGCCGGCGGAGGCCGCGAAGTGTACGCCGTACATCTTGGCAGCCGCGCGTAGACTCATGCTCTGTTGCTCCACAGCTGTGATGTCTTTCTCCCACGTCTCGGCTGAGACCGTGTGACTTGGTTTGTACCTACGGTTTTCGTTATATGAGGACGCATTCGATGCTAAATCCAGCATTTCGTCCGTACAGCCACCGTTGCTAGTATCGTGTCGAGAATGACGCAGTATTGTGCTGAAGTCCATTCCGACGCTGGAATTGCTGTCGTAATTTTCATTGCGTGACCCGAGGCTCCATAGCCGTTGCATCAGGTAAAGAGGAGCTTGAAAATCGTGTGACGCCCGCAAATTTATCCAGAATTGGGTACATAAATTCACATTCTATTCAGATGGACGGCTTGCGCGCTTTGAGATCAACGGTGACGTTGTCGCTGCTAGTGCTGTCTTTAAGGTTCCTGGAGCAGCAACGACTCTAAAACTTCCTCAAGAATTTAATGAAGTCGACGCTGAACACGGTCTGGAAGGAGTACTACTTGTTCGAGTTATGCAAGGTCATGGATTGAAAGCAGGCACTTCGGTTAAGCGGACGGTCAAGGATCCGAGCACTACTGTGCGGCTTCAGTACAGCGAGCAGTCTAAACCCAAGTATTATTCTCATACAACCGCTTCAGGTTTATCTTCGCTCGCTTTAGTGGGCTCCTCAGCACTTATCAGTGGGATTTCGATGCCGAATCTCTCGCGAAAATTTAGCTTTATGACCTCCGTAGCAAGATCGGCCGCATTTGCGGCATCATCTGCTGTGGGTGTTGGGCATGCTTCCTCATCCAACAGTTCAACACCAACGGTGGACCCATTTAGCACTGGTACTCCTCGCAACATGGGCGATGAATCATACGTACCGACTCACCCAGTATGGAATTTAGTCTTTGAGCTCCCATTCCGCGATGTCATTGGCACATGCTCTTTGGTGGTAGACGTGAAAGACCACTCAAAGAATGGTGCGGAGTACCAACTTGGCTTTGCAACCGTGAATGTGGCGAAATATTTGATGGCTGCTGATGGTACTGAGCGCTCCAAACAGCGAGAAGAAGCAGCAATGGTGGCCGATAGTAAATGGTATTCAATGAGCAACGCCAAGGGTGAATATTGCGGCAAGGTGCAGCTAGGTATTACTTGCCGACAAGTAAATCTTGACGAAATTGATAATGATGCACAGCCTCGACTCAAGAAGAGTCAAAGTGGCGTGATTGACCGAATAAACCCTCCTCTCACATGTTGCAATGGGATGCCACTCCTGCAGCTCATTCTCAAATATTGTTGGGTGCGGCAACACCAGCACATAAAAAAGGCATGATATTTGACGAGTGTCCTCCCACTGGAAGCGAACATCCGCGTCGTCATGGTTGGGCAAACGTCAAACTTTCACCTGAAAACACAGCTCGCACGCAATCTGCTGGTGCTATCGTTGGTGGTGAGCACAGAAAGGAGGATGATGAAGATTCAGTACAGAAACAGCTTTTTTCGAGTGAACCAACGGGACCGAGCGCACTGGTTGGTTGCTCAGTCAGACACACGTCTTCCGTCTGCATCAGTGCCACATGGGTGCTGATCATTTGGCGATCACGCGAGCTAGACAAGGCTAGAGTAGTTGCTCAGTTGCTATTGATTGTGAACTGTTGTGGTCAAAGTCTGCAAATGACCCGCCCTTTCCAACTTTTGGCGGGAATTGGTGTGGAGACCGCGCAAATACTGATTTCGTCGATAACAGTACACAATCGTAAATACACGGTTGGTTTGCATACAATTCCCATAAAAAACACGTTCTATGTGCCAAAGATACGTTAACTGTGTTTGTTATCTATTGGAATTTGATGTCAAAGGACAGCTCCACTCACAAGGAACTATCCAAACCGTAGCTTCAATAAGTAAGACAAAAAGCACTAGTATTGAAGATTAAATATTATTTTAGGGTTGAATTTCAGCGCAAGGAAGAAAATTCAGAATATATTCCATCCCAACAAATGAAGGATGACGACCATGGAACACAATATCGAGCCAAACGACAATGTGTGAGGGATTCATCAAACAATCCGGAGCCTCAATATCCAGATGGGGTTAACATCTAACCCGGCCACAGCCTCATCGGTGGATACTCCGACCACCGGTGATATTAGTATAACACCATCACTTCGGGAATCATGGCAGATTGCCTCGGCACGAATGGAATCTAACAGGGAATCTGCCACAAAACTACAATTTCCCGCATTTGATGACCCGAGTGGGGTATAGAAAAAAGCTGTACTTCACGAAGGACCAAGACTTTTACATCTTTTCAAATCATTTGAGGGAGTGGCATATTTACTCGATAGTCTGGCGTCGGATGTACTAATTGCCCTGACCTCGGGTTGGCGGGATCAATGCTGGTGCGCAATGATTGTCAGAGGAAAGCGTTCAGGTGTCGATAATCTCTCAGTCTTATGGTTTGCTTAATGGGAACAAAGAATGTTAGCTGCTCATGGACCGCAACAACGGAATGCTATCCAAGACTCATTAAGTACTGCTCACCATCCATGACTGCTTCAATGGCAAGCGCTTTGTTATGTGCTCATATTTTTAGCGAACATATAGCGGTTATGGTGGGGGACGAAGTGCATCCTAACGATAGTATAGTAGCTCTGCTTTCACCGCCATTTTCAGGCGAAAATGAAATTCGATATTTATGCCAACGGTATCCAAAAGATTGACACGGGTACCCCTGAAGCTTGGGTCGCGTTCAATCAATACCTCCATCACATTAAACCAGGCCTGGATACGGATAAAGATGGCATTGAACAAAAAGATGCTGATAGTGAGGGGTCACAGTGTTTTTTAAGGGCAACGGAGTGGAGTCTGCTCATGGCGTTCATGAGTAGTTCACGCTGGCTTCAATGGATTTTTATGCTAAGCGCCGAATGATCAATGAAATAGTATATCACAATCCGGTCAAAAGCAAGAGGTTCAAGGCTAACGAATAAATAATTTGTATATTTTCTCAAAATGTACGGGGTTTTAAAAAGGAAGATGTCCAGAAATGGTTTTCGACTTGGCGACACCTCTCTAATAACAGCTCAGTACATATTTACTTGCTCCAAGAAAGGCATGTAACAACCCACTCCGAAGCAGACGAGCACGCGGGATCATGGTTGCGGGTATGGGGGGGCGAAGGGTAAAGGTAAAAGGTTATCTTACTGGAGTGTTCATACTGGAAAATGAGGAGGAGTTGCTGTTCTTGTACATCTTGACATTGCCAAATCAGTGTCTACGTGGAATTTTGACCGATGGACACACAGATATATTTCGACTACATGGCATTTCATTATCTTAGTGAGCATATATGCGCCGTCTGGGGACTCAAGGAAACGGAACATTTTTTTTCTTAAATTGGATAGGTTGGGTGGTGAGCGTTCGGAAAAGACTGAACGTATGGATCTCACCCGGCAAATTGAGAAGCTGGGTTTGTTAAAAGCACGAAATTTGATTGGACCCGCAACTTTAGAGGTTCACCTAGATCCTACCGAGCATTTTACGTACTGGCGGGGAACCAAGCTAATAGACTAGACCGGTTATATATTTCGTGTGATATCGCTCCCTGGTCTCAATGATTTGAAGTATCGGAACCCCCGGTGTTTTAGACCATGCACAACTGACGATTTTTCGTCAAGATACACGAGCTTCTCCGTGTGTAACTATACCTACCGTCCTTTCCCGGATCTATCACCTTATGTATTCAGCGTTTGCTTGATAAATCTCTGAATGGAACATTTTCGTCGTGGAATAAAGAGTTTAAAACATACGATAAAGTTGGTCCATAAGTATCAAGATATCCTATTCACGATTAAGAACAAAGCGGCTCGCCGAGGGAAGCGGCGAGTACGACAACTAAACTGATGTATTCGAAGTAATGCTACATCGCGAAAACAACTGATTTCGGCCATGATATAAAGGCCAGGAGGAGCAGCTGGCTATATAAATCACCTTCTGATATTCGGTGTTTGTTTAAACGTGCTTCGGTACGTGATGGAGATCAATCGGTCACAACCATCAAGACCAATGGACCAACCAGCTTTCCGGTGCACATGTCGAACCCGGACAGGTTTTCTCTACCTGGGGATAATATTCTATGCAAGGAGCTCAGGTTAGTTTCAGAGGTGAGTTTAGATTCGCATCTTCACGAATTGTTTCACGCACCGTCGGATCGGAAAGTTTCTCTCTCGGGAAACGCTGATTTAGTAGCGCCAATTTTGGAATCTGATGTCCTACAAGCGATTAATAGATTAGAACGCAGGAAGCGCAGGCTCAGACGGGCAGAGTAACGACCTATATAAGGATTTTGCAGAAACGTTCAACCCTATTTTAACGGCGGTTTTTAATCGGGTTCTGGACGTCCAATGCTCTCGACTATAGACCAATCTCCCTTCTCCAATCCAGTTACAAAATTTTAGCCAAAATTATGGCTTTTCGACTACAATATTTTTTGGGTAAACTTACTGGGGATACGCAGCAAGGTTTTGGGATGGGCGTATGATGGACAAGGCGGTAGCAATGTTGATGGCAATTCTACATGATCCAAATATTTTACGGACTCAGATCCTACAGCATGCCCTGGCATTCTTTTTCTCGATTTTGCTAAAGCTTATGACACCGTGGATCGCCGATATTTATATACAGTACTCTATCGCTTTGGATTTTCGGAGACCTTTATTACTTTAATACAGAGGTTACACGAAGGTACTACTGCGGAATTTCTCGTCAATCGGCAACTTTCCAAACCGTTATATCCGTCAGGGTTGCCCGTTAGAACCACTTCTGTTTATACTGGCTGCTAAACCTTCGGCCCACGCTCTCACTCAATCTTCGTTCCTTCATGGCAATCGATTAAGTAACGCTGGAAATCAGGGAGAACATAAGTTCTCGGCTTTCGTCGATGACTCTACTATTTTCTTCAGACGAGCAGGGCAAATCACAACGGCCATGCAAATTGTGAGGCTTCTTGGCAAAGTTTCTGGTTTGCACGTGCAACCACACAAAACTAAATTCCTCTTTTTGACTTCTACTGTCTCATGTACAGTTTGGAACGACATCCCTGTGGTTCAATCAAACGAAACGTTACGTTATCTGGGGTATGAAGTGGGGCACGGCAATCTTCCGGAAGTGAATTGTGCTCTTACGATCCGGCAAATTCGGCGTCGGCTCAGTATCGCGACAACGTGGTTTACTTCAGTTACGAACAGAGTATTTTTTTCAATGCCATTGTAGTGCGAGAGATCATGTTTACGGCTCGAGTATTTGATCCCCTGACCGTGTTTTGAAGCGTTTAGTCCATTTGCAAAAATGATTTATTTGAAAAAACTCGACGGTAGGGGATCCTGCGTCCCATAAAATATCCCCGGCTTTGTTATACGCTCCGCGGGGTGCAGGCGTTGTTGGAATGCCCATCTCATCTGTGACCGCCCGTCTGCGGCACCCACCAACTGTTGGTGGGTGATTAGTCCGTTTAGTCCGCGCGTGGCAATGTGCCAGCTGATTGCTCGCTGGCACGCGCTCCGCACCCACAATGAACTGATTGGGCGATGGCACACGCTCCGCACCCGCACTTATATCTGATTGGTCGCCGGCACACGCGCGCTAGCTAGACGTAGGAGGCAGACCGAACTAGCCCTAGCGATGTACATGCATATCTTTCGTTTAACTCTGCTGCTAATAAACTCACTCTTCAATCTACTGTCTGCCCAACAGGTTATGAGCCCAAGCTCTCGCCTGTAGAAGACCAAGCAAACGTAGAAGACCCCGCAACCATGAAGAAGCCGCAGGACCTCCTGGGAGGAGACAATTACTTCCACTGGAGCTTCAACATGCGCATGACCCTATACCGGAAGGGTCTCGGGGCTCACATCGAAGAAGTCAAGGAAGAAGGCGCGATGGACGCGCAGTGGAAGACTGACGATATGAAGGCGTTGGCGATCATCGCTCAAGGAGTCGAAATCGAGCACCAGACCAAGATCCGTTTGGCCCGCACGGCGAAGGAGGCGTGGGATACCCTCAGCGAGTACCATAACCGAAAGAATCTGCAGAACCGCGTCATCGTGACAAGACGTCTGCACGAGTTCAAGATGGAAAGCGGCGCAACCATGGCTGCTCACATCGACAAGTTCGACGAGCTTGTAGTGGTGCTGGAGTCGGTGGGAGAGCCGATCGACGAGTCTCGGCAGCTGGTGATACTGCTGGGGAGCCTGCCTGTCGAGTACGATATGATCGTTTCAATCGTGGAGAACATGGATAATATTTGTCTGATCGAGGTCAAGGAGAAGCTGCTCAAGGCCTACACTAAGATCAGTGACAAGGGGAAGGCAGAGGCTGCTTTCAAGGCGCAAGACACTATCAAGAAGAAGCATCACAACATGAGCAACAAGAAGGACAAGAAGCGAAACTTCAAGGGCCGCTGCTTCAAGTGCAACAAGAAGGGCCACATGGAGAAAGACTGTCGCAGCAGGCAGGCTGCGACGCACGACGAGATGCTGTTTATGGCTACCGAGGAACACACAAATGGTTGGCTGCTCGACAGTGGGGCGTCCTCCCACATGACGCCGTTCAAAGCTGACTACATCTCGTACCGCAACATCTCGAACCCGATTGCGGTGACAATTGCAGACGGCGCATGTCTCAATGCGGTTGGTGTAGGCGATGTAAAAATGGTCACTGTCGATGGTCGTGAGATCACTGTGACCGAGGTGTTGTTCATCCCAAATTTGGACCGTCGGCTTATTTCGATCCCGAAGTTGACGTCTCGTAAGCTGGACGTGATGTTTGGTCATAGAAGTTGCGATATCATGCAAAATGGCAAGCTATGGGTGCGTGTGCCGCGACGCGGTGACTCGTACTACCTCCCTTGTCGTACCAAGGAGAGGGCCAACTTTGTTGAACACACCCGTGGCCAGAGCGAGTGGGAGCGGCACACACACCTGGCCAATTACCGCCGCCTCCAACTGATCAACCCTGAGCTTCCGGTGGTGAACAAACCAACTGATAACCTGTCCGGTGGCTGCATGCGCGGTAAGAAGACCGTGGCTTCGTTCCCCCAGCAAACCGTAGCGGTGAAGACTGATGGCGTCCTTCAACTTGTTCATATGGATCTGATGGGTCCAATGAAGACGCAGTCGCATGGTGGCGCCAAGTATGTGCTCGTCATCATCGATGATTACTCTCGTTTTGTCACGGTGTATTTTCTCAAGACAAAGACTGAGGTCGCTGACCGCTTCCGTGAATACAAGGCGTTGGTAGAAAACCAATGGGGAGCTCGGATCCGGATTATCCGCAGCGACAACGGCGGTGAGTTCGTGAACAAGCAGATGTGCTCGATCTGCTCGGCAAATGGTATCATCCATCAGCGCACGTCGCCTTACAGTCCTCAACAAAACGGTCTGGCTGAGCGAATGAATCGCACTGTGATGGAGATGGCTCGCTCGATGATGCACTACAAGGCGGTGCAACAAAAATGGTGGGCCGAGGCGGTCAATACGGCAGTATATTTGATCAATCGAATCCCAAACCGAGCACACCCCGATAGATTCCCGTACCAGATTTGCACCACTCAGGTGCCGCGTCTTGATCACCTCCGTGTGTTTGGATCACTCGGTTATGCGCACATTGATGATTCGAAGCGCACCAAGCTGGATGCGAAAAGCTACAAGTGTATGATGCTCGGTTACGTCGACAACGTCAAAGCCTATCGCGTACTGGATCTGGTCAGTAACGTGATCCGTACCTCTCGTTCGGTAGTTTTGGATGAGCGTGAGGTCGACGGAATCTATGATGAGGTACATCCAAATAAAGAGCCTCAGTCCCCATGTGTGTACGAGATTGATGACGAAGACTCACCTGTGCGCACGCGGACGAGTGTACGTCCCACTCCGTCGGCGGACGACGATGAACCCATGGTTGGCGATGATGAAGAGGATGATCACAGCATGGAGATCGACGACATTGTTGTCGACGAAACCGGACAGCTCGTGAACACGACACCGCAGATGACAAACACGCAGGTGCCCGTGATACTGCCAGCCGTGACGGCACTACCACCGTCCGACGTACCGGCTCGACGAATGGAGCGTTTGTTGACTCGAAATGTGTCGACGCTCATGCTAGACAATGACGCAATGGTTTTCCGTCCACAATACAACACTAGGTCGAGTGACCGTTTTGCGACAAGTATTGTTCCACATCGTCCAATTGCTGGGTCGGGAGTCGGTGACGGGCGACCTCCTCGGCTTTCTCTCACCAATTCTGAGAATGATTTTTCCGACCGGAGCATCGTTCTTTATGATGGCAGTGGCTGTACGAACGACGATATCCATCCCCCAGCGCTGAAGCGTTCTCGCCCTGACGAAACTGCTATGGTGGTGACCCTCTCTGATGTGCCGAGTTCTTTTGAAGATGTCATAACTTGCCGTGATAGTAAGCAGTGGCGTGCCGCGATCCTGGAAGAATTGAAGGCACACGAGTCGAATGGAACCTGGTCCGTGGTGATCCCTCCCATCGGGACTCGTCCAGTGACGTGCAAGTGGGTGTTTGCCCTGAAGCGAAATGAAAATGGTGAGATCATCCGTCACAAGGCGCGCTTAGTTGCGCGTGGATTTTCACAGACACCGGGAGTGGATTTCCAGGACACGTATTCGCTGGTCGCGAGTATGAACTCGATCAGAGTGTTTCTTTCGGTGTGCTGCTTTCGTGAATATGTGGTGTACCAGTTCGATGTGGACACAGCTTTCTTGTATGGTGTTCTCAACGAAGACGTGTACATGGAATGTCCAGAGGGCTTAGACGTCAAACCAGGCTCGGTGCTCAAGTTGCTGAAGTCACTGTACGGACTGAAGCAGGCTGCGAATGTTTGGCACCACACCATTAAGGCTGTACTAATCCGACTTGGTTTCAAGCCGTCGAGTGCCGATCCGTGTGTGTTCACGAAGAAACGCAAGGATCATGATGATGATGATGATAACGACCTCGTTATGCTCTGTCTTTACGTCGATGACCTACTGATCGCCGCCAAGACGAGGGGGGATGTGTACGACGTGAAGGCACAGTTGGATGCTGAGTTCAGGATGAAGGACCTCGGCAGGGCAAAGTTTGTCCTGGGTATTGAGATAGTCCACGATACGAACAAGTGTTTACTCACACTGAGCCAACGTAACTATATCACCCGAGTCGTCGAACGTTTCAACCAGTGTAACGCTAAGGATGTCTACAACCCGTGTGAGGCTGGTGTAAAGCTTTCTCGTGCTGATTCCCCATCCACGGTTGAAGAAGTTGAAGAGATGAAGAAGAAACCGTTTCGTGTTTTGATGGGATGTCTGCTCTACGTCGCGGTATGCACTCGACCAGATATCTGCTATGCGGTTTGTAATCTGAGCAAGTTCCTCGAGAAGCCCGGGAAGAAGCACTGGAAGGCGGCGATTCGTATCGTCCGTTACCTGAAGACCACGATGGATCTCGGTCTCTGTTTTAATGGCAAGCAACATGGAGGGGAAGCTATCGCGTTCAGCGATGCTGCATGGGGAAGCAACCTTGATGATCGCAGATCAGTGTCTGGAGTGATGGTCATGCTGCATGGGGCTCCAGTTGTGTTCAAGTCCAAGTACCAGCCCTGAGCTCGGCCGAGGCCGAGTACATGGCTCTCAGTCTGTGTGTCCAAGATGTGCTATGACTCGTGCACTGCTATCCGACTTGGGTATCAAGCAGCGAGGTGCTACCACGGTCATGGAGGATAACCAGGGTGCGATTGCACTCGCACACAACGACGGATATCACAGCCGCGCGAAGCACATTGATATGCGCCATCATTTTGTCCGCGAGAAGGTCCACTCCAACGAGATTGCTCTGAAGTATGTCGAGACCAAGCGACAATTCGCCGACATCATGACCAAGGGCATTGCGAAGGCGCAGTTCGAATATCTCCGCTCGGGCTGTGGTGTCCGCTCGGTCGCATAAGGCGACCATGTTCGTGCCGTGTTTCAGTGGTCCAAGATACGATGGGAGTGGGAGTGTTGGAATGCCCATCTCATCTGTGGCCGCCTGTCTGCGGCACCCACCAACTGTTGGTGGGTGATTAGTCCGCTTAGTCCGCGCGTGGCAATGTTCCAGCTGATTGGTCGCTGGCACGCGCTCCGCACCCACAATGAACTGATTGGGCGATGGCACACGCTCCGCACCCGCACTTATATCTGATTGGTCGCCGGCACACGCGCGCTAGCTAGACGTAGGAGGCAGACCGAACTAGCCCTAGCGATGCACATGCATATCTTTCGTTTAACTCTGCTGCTAATAAACTCACTCTTCGATCTACTGTCTGCCCAACACTATAACCTCGGATAATATCCTATAATGACCAGGCACCCTGATATCCAATGGCTAGGTTAGTGTGTACCACAAAATGATTTCGCAACTCTAGCGGATCCACAGTGAGTGTACGGCTCTATTTTGACCAATTATATGATTCTTATTTTAACCATCTGGGGCCGCTCTGTATATCGAGGGACTTTTTGTGTATTTATCGGCACGGATTTGTATTTCCAGGTAGGTTTCTGTACTTTTCGTACACTCTCTGTATTTTTCGTGTTTTCTTCTGTAGATTTGGTACGGTGTCGTGTGAAGATATATATCCTATGTGGACCACTCGCTAATCATAGGAGGCGACGACAAATGGCTGTCGTAGATCAACCGCATCCGCGCGAGAGAAGAAGCGTACACGAAAACATGAGAGCGCGGGGGTTGACACGGATGATAATGAGAGTGGACGAGATCCGCTTGACTGGGGTAGATAAGTTATACAAGCACGACACAGGCAGCGACACACGTGGGGTCGACAAACCAGCGGCGTTCTCGATCACCGCGGGAACAGGATGAAGGTGAAGAGCAGCACGCGCCGCGCGTTTCGTCCGACCAAAAAGGGTCCCAGACACAGCGAGTGTGAAGAGGACCACGTGATGAAAGAGCGTCGCGAGTTGAGCAAACGCCACGAGAGCGACGGGGTATACGACAGACCCATGACAAAGAAGCCTCCAACTACCAGCGAGGGAAAAAAGATCGACGTGATGTTCGCGTTCACCACGAACACTAAGACCAGCGCATGTACACAGTACCAGCAAAACCAAAACCGATGATTTACGTCGTGGGACAGTTCACGAGATTTTTGAAGTAGTACTGTAGCGAAACCTTTCAGGTGTGCGAATGGATTACGTGCTTGAACATCGCGATGCACATTACTAACTCGTGTATGTGTGTGCTCATAGATCTTGAATGTGAAATCCAGCGCCATGGCCAGCTGAGAAACAGCAAATTTGTGGAGATGCTCCCTCGCGACTACGATATTGGCGAGCTCTTCCTTGCGCTAAAATAGAAGCAATTCATACCACACATACCAAGAGAAAATATGGTGAAGTGGTTCCAGTATCGATTAACGGGCAGGCCCATCCTCTGATTAGCCGAAAGAGTCCGCTGCCCTGAGTCAGCTCAAAAGTCAGGACGATAGCCACGGACGATATACAAGAAGAGAATTGAAGGGCATCGGATGGGCATGTGAAGATGCAAAAGGAGTGCAGGGCAGGTTCATAGTGGGAGACCATGGGGGCTAACGAAAAGTGCGGTAGCGAAGCTGGACCAGGCCAGCCATATTGCGTCAGCTTCGTAGTGTTTCCCGGGTCCGAGGGTCAAGACTGCCAGACGTTCTATAACGATGACCGACTGTGAGTGCAGACGGTCAGGGATCGTGCTGGAGGCTCCAGTGGTGCTAGCGGGGCTAGATCGCTGTAGTAGTCTGACGCGTCATTATTAGCCAAACAGGTGGACAGGAAGAAGACGCTGAAGATATTAGCTGACCACTCTATATGGTGTAAGGTACACGGACGACCAGCAACTATATTTCGTGAAGGGTCCACCATAGGTTTATATTGGATTTAGGGATAAAATCAGTATACGTGTCTCTTTCTAAGACACAAGTCGCTATTGGTTCACATCAGAGGATTAACAAGGTCCCCTCTGGTTGTTATTGGTTTGCCCGGGAAAGGTCATAAGAGGTCCACCGAGAGTTCCCTGACCGGGAGTCATTGGAAGTAGTACACTCACTCAAATTGGAGTATTATTGTATTGGAAGGGAAGGCGAAGTTTTGGCTTACTGTGGAAGATTGTGCAGTATCGTGTGGAGTTCGCATCTACACATGAGATTGGAGTAGCCCCCTTATTGTCTTTGGTTGGGCTGGCCGATTGAGTAATCTCGGTCCAGCATTTGAGGTATACTAAAACTAAGTATAACACCATTCCGCTCCCCGTAGAAGATTTCCGCTCAGGAGCAACCCTGGTCCTAACCCTCGTCTACCTATTCAAACCGGCTTTTAAATTTTCGCCCTAGAGTCCACCAGGAGAGCGTAACCGCCAGTGCTGACGGGTACACAAGGTTAGATTAAACAAGACGGAACATCCCGCCCCCGATGCCGCTGAAGATTGAAGGATGCTATGGTCGCCTCGGATTGGGGGAGTATGAGGTCGAGATTAAAGAAGAAAATACTCCCCTGGAGGAGCTGGCCCGGACTATAGTGCAGGTCACAATAGCCAAAAGAAGGATCATCATCTCGACCATGACCCGAAAAAACACTTATACGTAATGAATATCAAAGAAGAAAGAGGAAGAGCCGAAGGTTGGGTACGTCGTGGAAAGCTAGCTGACCGGATCCGGGTCACCTGCCTCACAAGGCAGTCCATGTTGGGGCAGCTCATGATCGGCTATTATTTTAATGAAAAAGAAGAAAATATGGATTCACAACCGTAAACGGTACTCCAATCTTATGTGTAGATGTGAACTCCACACGATACTCCACAGTCTTCCACAGTAAGCCAAAACTTCGCCTTCCTTTCCAATACAATAATACTCCAATTTGAGTGAGTGTACTACTTCCAATGACTCCCGGTCAGGGAACTTCTGGTGGGCCTCTTATGACCTTCCCCGGACAAACTAATGACTACTAGAGGGGACCTTGTTAACCCTCTGCTGTGAACCAATAACGTTTTGTGTCTTAGAAAGAGAAACGTATACTGATTTTATCCCTAACTCCAATATAAACATATGGTGTACCTCACAAAAGATACAGCGGCCAACTTGTACGGTCCCTCGTGTACCTCACACCAAATAGGGTAGCTCGACCATCAATCTTCAAAATCTTCCTCCCGGCCACCCGATTAGCTGACGATGCCTCACCCGGCTACCACAGGGATCTAAAATCTCTGGAGCCTCGCTTACACCCTTCGACTGCCTGCATTCCATCGGCCACCTTATAGCAAAGCTTGAACCTGCCGGTCAATCCCGAACAACATGGCCGGCCTGACCCAACGCGACTGGAACACTTCCCGTTAGTCTATATGTCATTGCCTTCGTTCCACATCCATATGCTGGTTCGGTGCCACTAAGTCCTCCCATACACTTCTCGCAAGCATCATCCTGACTAAGTGACTGACTACGAGCAGTCAATTAGATTCAACATTTCCACCAATCAGACTGGTAGCCTCTTCCTTCATCTGTCCGATAACCAATACTGGAGGCACTTCACCACAGCCGCCACTGAGTCTTGTCGCAGCCGCTCAACGGCTGAAGCACGATCTCACTACGCATTTTCTTACCACTTTCGCTGAGCACATGTCGGGTTTCGACGATCGTAATGCGGAGCAATTGTCGGCCAGTCCACCCAGGCCAGACAGAACACCAGTTGGGTGCTTAAGCGCGCGATCACCAGACCCTGGACGTCGGTCAGGGCAGCTGGAGGTGGCCAACCTGAATAATCAAATTGTTGCCCAGCCGGCCCAGGGGGCCACCTAGAAAAGAGCGAAGATCAATCTGACATTGGCTGCCGAACTGGCAAACTGGAGTGCGGATGTGACCGGTGACCGGGAGCCGCTTGCCGCTCTATACTTTGCATGCAGTTCGGGAAATGGCCAAGTTTTGTCAGCGATACGTCCACATCTCTCAATAATAGAAGTATCACAAGTGGACTTGGGCCAGCTAAGGGGATTTAGAATCCGCCTTTTGCGCAAACTAGAAAGACGCCAGAAGATTTGAGAAGGATGACCTCCGGGCAGCCCGGCCTCCACGCCCACTTCCTGAAATACCAGGAATTGTATGATAAAGTCCAGGAAACCGTGGTTCAATCCAAGGAAGTGGTCTCTGATCTCCTGGACAAGCGAACAGACTCCTGGTCTGCAATACAAGCTTTCCGGGACCGTCTGAAAGAAGCGGGCGCTAGGGTGGCACATCTGATGCAGGTGCCCGCATCTATTCGGCGCACCATCCGGCACCTCCTGGACTTGGCCTGCCCTCAAGGCTTTGATTTCACAGCTGAACCGCCCTTGCCGATCGGTTCAGAGCACGCTGACTCCGGTACCAATGTTGAACCAGCTGGAGAGGCCTCACCCGCTATAGACAACCTGGAGACCACAGATACTGGGGTAGCTATTGGTCCATCTGTGGAGAATCTTCCGGCTGCCGAGGAACCCAAGCGGCTTAGGATCGGGGATGCTTCCCTAAACCTCCACAAATGCCACATCTGACCGCGCCACCACCAAACGAGGGCTCCAGAACACTCAGAAGTAAACGTAAGTCCAGCCGGATTTTGTCCCACTCAACCCCAGCAGTCGCTAAACGTCTCAACAGATCCGGTTTGCCGGTAGAAATCACGAAAATCTGGCGTAAGTGTGAGTTAGAATCCAGGTCAGATTCGGAATCGTCCACTTCCCAGAAGCTGGATCCTGGCGAATCACCCCCACGTGGCAATGACCGGGGGGTTCTACCTGGTTCTTCACTCTCTCCGGTCATTCAAGGGATTTCTCCTCATGACCCCCGAGAACCATCTTCTGCCTCTGGGCGAGGAAGAGAAATCCGAATTACTCGAGCGAGACGAAGACGACGAGGATACTACTGAGGCCTTTGAAGGGCCTTACCGCCTGGACGAATTCGAGTTTGAGGAGGAAGTCTCGGACATGGACAGGCCGGAGGAACCAGCCGAAGAGTCTCTTCCTTTAGCATCCGCCCCTCCTTCCTGGTTTCCCCGCCGGGGACCCTTAGGCACTGCTGACTGGCGTGCAACCTATCCATGGTCTGCGGTCCAGCTGCACGGCCTAGGTAACGATGACCTCACTGGCGCTTATATTGCTAGATTTTTGTCCCGTCCGGCGTTTGGGATCTTCCCTCCATCTGCTCGGGCGCCACATATTTCGGCGTGGCGCCCCGACCTTGTCAGAAGCCAGCAGCTAAACGCGGTCATGTCCTTGAAGCCCTGGACAGTCCTGGATGCGGATATGCCCGACATGGGTCTGCCTCATACTAGCTGATTTGCCGATTTCCGGCAAACATATAACGTTTTCCTCTCCTGCCATCGTCCAGCTATCTTGGAATCACCCACTTCCTGTACATTTCAGCTGGTGCCCAGCGCGCGGATCCCGGCCTGACTGAGTACCGCACCCAGCGTAAACAGCGCCGTAACCGGGCTGCTGAGGACTGTACCAGACTGTGCACCCTTACCACCGCCAGGATCCAAGTTGGCCGCTGTGACCTGGACTTTATCAAGCCCGCTTTCAGATCCAGTAGCAGCTCTGTAAGCGTCATAAACCGTTCTCGATGAAGTCACCCGCGTCGACGCCACTTTCCTCGAGAAAATTGATGCGCATCGCGGACAGAATGTATTTCTCATCGATACACCCTAGATGCTCTAAGGATTCCTCAAACAAGAAGTCTCGATGAATAGATAGTTTTTAGAAACTCCTCTTCAGGCGTAGCGACGAGTGATGCCGTAGTTTTGACGAAATGCGCGTATATCGACGGGAAATCTCGTCGCCAGCTCTAGAAGTTCACGGCGGCGCTTAACTCCGATTTGAGTTTCGTCCTCAACCAGTCGCACGTTCTGTGTCATTCCACATCGTTGCAGGGATAATGTCCATGTCGTTCACCTCATTAAAATACACTTACTTTGGCAGGCTCTACGACAGCAACATCACTTTGTATTGCAACTGGACCAAACACCTGTCCCGGCAGTTTTGCATTTGAAATAGGCTTTAAAATCTGGGCGGCTTTGCCTACTCGAGCTGGTATCATGTGCTCACTTTCTTCTTCTACACGAAACCAGAACAAATTACCCTTCACACCCAGTTTCTGCGTCCATTCCATCCAGTTCTCAATTTGTTTCTCACACGAAGCTGACGCTGTGTTAATCGGCGAGGCCTAGGCCTGTTTGCCTGTTCCCGGAGGAGCGGTCGCTATCCATCCACTAACGTAGCGGAAGGGATAATAATTACATCGATTATTGCCGAGCTTTTAGCCAAACAAATTACTCTAAAATGTATTTCAAGCGCTGT
>MIQA02015275.1:0-10613 GCA_001887855.2 Sclerospora graminicola | reverse complement strand
TGGTATTTTTTACCTTTTTATGCAATTTTACGATCTATCCCTAACAAAATTGGAGGTGTAATTGCTATGTTTGGTTCTTTACTTATTTTATTAACAATTCCTTTCACAAATTCATCAGAAATTAGAAGTACAACTTTTAGACCTATTTTTAAAATTTGTTATTGGTTATTAGTTATAGCTTTTTTTTTATTAGGTTGGGTAGGGCAATGTCCTGTTGAATACCCTTTTACTGAAATTGGTGTCATAAGTATGATTTATTATTTCTTTTTTTTTATTGTAATTATACCTTTTTTAGGTAGATTTGAAATTTATTTAATTCGTTATAATAAAAATATAAAATAAAAATATATTTTTATTTCAATAATACAAATCATTATGTTGTTAATACTTATAAATTTATTTAAAATAATAATATATAAAATTCAAAAATTTTCAAAAACAGAAAAATATAAATATTTAAGTTATAAAATAAAATATTATATGAAAATTATGGCTGCTATATATCTATCTATTAGATTTTTGCCTTTTTTCGTCGATTTATATCTCTTTTTTGTCGATTTATATATTTTTTCTCAGTCGTTCGAAGAAATTATCATTTATATTGAGGATCTTGAAGATTTTATTTTATTCTTTGTGTGTATCTATATTTTACGCAAAAAAATTTAAATTAAAAACATCTTTTTAACATATTTTAAATTAAATTAAATTTCTCTTTGAAAAATTTAATTTTATAACAAGTAAAATAAAAATTATTAAAAAATCAATGGTTTAAGGGATTAAACAAAATCTTATTAGTATACTTTTGTTATACATTTCAAAATTTATTACAATATATGTTATTATTATAATATATATTTTTTCAAAAATATGATTATTTTAAAAATAATTCAATCAATAATTCTTATATTCAAAATTTATCGATATTTAAAAAAAAAAACTTATTATCTATTTACTTATTTTGTATGTATTTTTTTCTACCCTTTGACTTAACCTTCTTAGATGATGAAGATAATATTGATCAAGATGAAATAGAAAAAAAAAGAAATCCATAGAACAACATCAAATCTTTTTTACTATACTTTTTGTGGGGTTTGTAATAGGTGTCTTATTGGTTATTTTTGGGGGGGAAGACGGAGCCGATAAGGGGTTTGGTTATAAATTAGATATACCCAAAGAACTTTATCCGATTCAACCTAAACCAAAACCACAATTTGAGACACCTACAATTATAAAAACAGGATGCCCCCAAAATATGGGGCGGTATTTTGATTTGATAGATGTTAAGACAATGAAAAAAATACCAATTGAAAAGGTAACGGAGGAGATGATCGATGAAGACATTGCGTTTAATAAAGGTTTACGTTAAAGTAAATTTTTTTTTCTATCATTTTATATGGTATATAAATAGAAATCTATCAATTTATATGGTATATAAATAGAAATCTATCAATTTATATGGTATATAAATAGAAATCTATCAATTTATATGGTATATAAATAGAAATCTATCTATTTATATGGTATATAAATAGAAATCTATCATTTTAAATAAATTATGATAGAAAAAAATTTTAAAAAATTTAATTTATTTATTGGGTTATGCTGATGAATTAGAAACTTTTCAAGAAAACCAAAAAAATATTTTACATACCTTACAAGAAATAAAATCAATTCAACTCGAAATTAAACAAAAGATGATCGTTCAGGATAAATATTTTTTGGAAAATCATTCTAATACTTATTTAGCTTGGGGCTTTATTAATAGTTGGAATAATTACAATCTACTTTTTCTTTGGCCTTGGAGGCGTAGGGTCAGCCGATGTCATTAATAAAAATATATCAGAAATGGGCGAAACTTACCGAATATACTGGTATTACAGTCAGTCTTGTTGACAGTGTGCAAACCAATCAACAAATATTTACGGATACTTTAGATATACGGGATGAGATTTTTGAACGTATTTTTGAGGAGCTTAACCATTTACATAAACTATTTCGAGTAGTTTGCGACATTCGAGCAGGTAGAAGTACTACTCCAGGGTT
Source organism: Sclerospora graminicola (assembly GCA_001887855.2). Classification (NCBI taxonomy): domain Eukaryota; phylum Oomycota; class Peronosporomycetes; order Peronosporales; family Peronosporaceae; genus Sclerospora; species Sclerospora graminicola. The sequence continues at coordinate 8,570 of MIQA02015275.1, read as the reverse complement.
GTATGATAGTGTAAATCCACAAACTACGGAATCATCCGCCGAACATTAACTTTAGACCTTAGTTGTATCATAACTATCCGCATAGTTATTTTTTACTTTAAAAGATGAATAATAGATATTCATCTTTTATGCCATTTCGAAAAACCAAAACCTTTTTAACCTTTTCTTTCTTTTTTCAATTATTATAAATTCTACTTCTTTCCACTTTTCATTCTTTTATTAGCCCCTTTTCTTTTCTATTTGGATCACTGGATCGATTTTTTCCATACTAACGAATTATAAGATTTACAAATTGAAATCAAATAGTTTAATAATGGTGTTCGGGTGCATTTTTTATTCAATTTTCTATTTTTTTAGCTTTATTTTCTGATAATTGGATCAAAATCTTCAATTAAAAATACATTTTGTTCTATTTTTTTTTTGACTCTTTTTGAATATTATATTCATTGAATTCTGTTAAATTTTTCATAATTGTTCCACCACGTGTTGCTTGTAAACCTTTTTCTGAACATTTATGAAATAAATGTTCTATTGATGTTAATAATTTTCCACTTTTATAGGTAACTTCATATTTGTTATAAAATTTCCATCTTTTATTATATATTCAATTAATAAATTTTTTTTCTTTCCTATTTAATAATTTCCATGATATATTTGATTCTCTAATTCTAAATTCAAATAATTTACATTCATAGAAGTCTTTAATTCAAAAAAATAATGTATATGAATTCCTTCATCTTCATGTTTTTCTTCACCTATTAAATAATGTTCATTTAATTGAAATAATACCTCTTCTTTTAAAAATTCTATATTTTTATCGAATTGAGGATATATTAAAAAATTTTTCCTCTTAATTTAATTTTTTTTTATTTTTTAATTTCATAATTATTATTTTTTAGCCAATTCTTCTAGTTGTTTACGTAATTCATGAACTTCATCAACAAAACTTTCTTTAGGGGACGTTTCTAAAATTAGTTTTCTAATAGCAGGATTCTCTAAATCACTAATAGTATCTTCAAAAAATTGATCCAGCATTTTCTTTTCTGATTCCTCTGATAGACTATATATACTATTATCATCTGATTGACTATTATTATCTGATTGACTATCATTATCTATAAAAGGGGGGTTATCACCGTTATAAAAATAAACAATTAAAATAAATAATAATAATATACAAGAAGCTCCAATTAAATATTTATATAAATCCTTATTATTTGATGTTTGTTCTATGGATTTCTTTTTTTTTTCTATTTCATCTTGATCAATATTATCTTCATCATCTAAGAAGGTTAAGTCAAAGGGTAGAAAAAAATACATACAAAATAAGTAAATAGATAATAAGTTTTTTTTTTTTAAATATCGATAAATTTTGAATATAAGAATTATTGATTGAATTATTTTTAAAATAATCATATTTTTGAAAAAATATATATTATAATAATAACATATATTGTAATAAATTTTGAAATGTATAACAAAAGTATACTAATAAGATTTTGTTTAATCCCTTAAACCATTGATTTTTTAATAATTTTTATTTTACTTGTTATAAAATTAAATTTTTCAAAGAGAAATTTAATTTAATTTAAAATATGTTAAAAAGATGTTTTTAATTTAAATTTTTTTGCGTAAAATATAGATACACACAAAGAATAAAATAAAATCTTCAAGATCCTCAATATAAATGATAATTTCTTCGAACGACTGAGAAAAAATATATAAATCGACAAAAAAGAGATATAAATCGACGAAAAAAGGCAAAAATCTAATAGATAGATATATAGCAGCCATAATTTTCATATAATATTTTATTTTATAACTTAAATATTTATATTTTTCTGTTTTTGAAAATTTTTGAATTTTATATATTATTATTTTAAATAAATTTATAAGTATTAACAACATAATGATTTGTATTATTGAAATAAAAATATATTTTTATTTTATATTTTTATATTTGATTTATTAGTTATCAATTTTATCACCATAAATTAAAGTTACATAAACAATGTAAAAAAAAAATAAAGCTGAAAAAAATGAAATGTAAGATCCAAAACTGCTAACAGCATTCCAACCACTCATAGCATCAGGAAAATCTGGAATTCTTCTAGGCATTCCAGCTAACCCTAAAAAATGCATTGGAAAAAAAGTAATGTTTACACCAATAAAAAATAACCAAAAATGGATTTGACCTAAAACTTCTGGATATTTACGACCAGAAATTTTTCCAATCCAAAAATAAAATCCTGTAAAAATACCAAAAACAGCACCCATAGATAATACATAATGGAAATGTCCTACAATATAATAAGTATCATGTAAAGCAATATCTAAACCTGAATTAGACATAACAACACCAGTTACTCCACCCATAACAAATAATAAAATAAATCCTAAAGTAAATAATAAAGGTGTTTCAAATTTTAAAGAACCACCCCACAAAGTAGCTAACCAACTAAAAATTTTAATACCTGTAGGTACTGCAATTATCATGGTAGCAGCTGAAAAATAAGCCCTAGTATCAACATCTAATCCAACAGTAAACATATGATGTGCCCAAACAATTGAACCTAATAAACCTATAGATAACATTGCATAAACCATACCTAAATAACCAAAAACATTTTTTCTAGCAAAAAAAGCAGAAACTTGACTAATAATACCAAAAGCGGGTAAAATTAAAACATAAACCTCTGGATGACCGAAAAACCAAAATAAATGTTGATATAATACAGGATCACCACCACCAGAAGGATCATAAAACGAGGTATTTAAATTTCTATCCGTTAATAACATCGTAATAGCACCAGCTAAAACAGGTAAAGTTAATAATAAAAGAAAAGCTGTAATAAGAATAGACCAAACAAATAAAGGTAATCTATGAAAACTTAAACCAGGCGATCGCATATTATAAATAGTTGAAATAAAATTAATTGCTCCTAATAATGATGAAATCCCTGATAAATGTAAACTAAAAATAGCTAAATCAACAGAAGGCCCTGAATGTGCTTGAACACTTGATAGTGGTGGATAAACCGTCCAACCTGTACCAGCACCAGATTCAACAAGAGCTGATGAAACTAATAATAATAAGGCTGGAGGTAATAACCAAAAACTTATATTATTCATACGGGGAAAAGCCATATCAGGTGCACCAATTAATAAAGGAACAAACCAATTACCAAAACCACCAATTAAAGCAGGCATTACTAAAAAAAAAACCATAATAAATGCATGAGCAGTAACTACAACATTATATAATTGATGATTTCCCATAAAAATTTGATTACCTGGTTGAGCTAATTCCATTCTAATTAAAAGAGATAATGTAGTACCTATAATACCTGCAAAAGCACTAAAAATTAAATATAAAGTTCCTATATCTTTATGATTTGTTGAAAAAAGCCATCGAGTAGACCATTGTTCAATATTTTGAAAATTCATTTATATATTTTAAAATTTTTTAATTAAATGTAAAATTATATTTTTATTTTTAGAGTAAAAAACGTTGGTTTTTAATCTTTATTATTTTTAATAAAAAAATTTTTTAATTTTATTAATTATTTGTTTAATGTCAGTAAATATTAATAAAATTAAAAAAATTATACTTATGATTTTAAATAACATAGAAATTTTTAATTAAATATTAAAATTAATTTTATTTTTTAACCAACTTAAATAATCCACTAATGAAACAGCTTCAACAACAATAGGCATAAATCCATGATTTACACCACAAATTTCACTACATTGACCATAAAAAACACCTTCTCTTTTAATAAACATTGATGTTTGATTTAAACGACCTGGACATGCATCTAATTTAATACCTAATGAAGGGATAGCCCATGAATGTAAAACATCAGAAGAAGTAATTAATATTCGAATATGACTATTAGTTGGAACTACTACTCGATTATCTACCTCTAAAATACGAAATTGACCTATAGCTAAATCATCTTCTTGTATCATATAACTATCAAAAATTAAAGGTTCATCCGAAAATTCAAGATTATCTGAATATTCATAACTCCAATACCATTGATTTCCAATTACTTTTAACGTTATAATGGGGTCAATTACCTCATCCATTGAATATAATAATGCAAACGAGGGGATAGCTATAATTAATAAAATTAGAGCAGGAATAGAAGTCCAAATAATTTCAATCGTAGCACCATGTACAATAGTTGAGGGGATTTTATTTTTTTTTTCATTAAAAAGAATAATAACTTTAAATAATAACCAACAAACAAATACTGTAATAATAATTAAAAAAAACATTAAATCATGGTGAAAATTTATAATACCTTCCATAACCGGTGTTGCTGGATCTTGAAAACCTGCTTGCCAGGGTTCAGCATAATCCATTAATGTATTTTGAAATATAATATAATTTTTTATTATCATAAAATTTTTAAAAGTTTGTTATTTTAGTTTTTAATATATACAAAATTAATTAATTTAAAATTAAATAAATTAGTAATATTTAATTTTTTTCTCTTAAATACTATACAATTTTAGAAAAGTTTTATTTTAAAACTATTTTTATTTATAAATATTATAAATCTAAATTGAAATTCCCTTTGGTTGAAAAGTATTTTAAATAAAATTTTATTTTTATAACTTGAATTTAATTAATTTCAGATTTTATAAAATTTTTTTGATTTATAATATTTATAAATAAAAACAGGAAAAATGGGACTTGAACCCATAACAATAATTTTGGAGACTATGATTTTACCAATTAAACTATTTTCCCCAGATCTTAAAGTTAATTTAAGAATGTTTAAAGATCTCTTCCAGACACAGGTTCCCCTACGACTACCTTGTTACGACTTCATCAAAGTTACTAATTACTTTCTAAGTATTTTAATTTATTTAAATTAAATTATAAATTATTTTAATTAAATAGTTATTTAAAATTATTAAATACATTAAAATCATTTTAAAAATAATTAACTTCCCTGATGTGACGGGCGGTGTGTACAAAGTCCAGTAACATATTCACCGCAACATGCTGTTTTGCGATTACTAGCGATTCCAACTTCATAAGGGCGAGTTTCAGCCCTTAATCCGAACTAAGATAATTTTTAAAGATTTGCTCCAACTTAACATTATTGCTTCTCATTGTGATTATCATTGTAGCACGTGTGTAGCCCAACTCATAAGGGCCATAAAGACTTGACGTCATCCCCATCTTCCATTAACCTATCATTAATCTTTTTGTTAAAGTTCTTTTATTTTATTTTAATAAATTAGCAACTAACAATAGGGGTTGCGCTCGTTAAAGGATTTAACCAAACATTTCACAACACGAGCTGACGACAGCCATGCAACACCTGTTTTTTATATAAAATTTTATATAAAAATTAGCAAGAGTTGGTAAGGTTTTGCGCGTATTATCGAATTAAACCACATGCTCCACCGCTTGTGTAGACTCCCGTCAATTCCTTTGAATTTCAATCTTGCGATTATACTTTTCAGGCGGAGTGCTTAACGCGTTAGCTGTTATATCTAAAAATTCTAAATATTAGCACTCATCGTTTACGGCATGGACTACCGGGGTATCTAATCCCGTTCGCTACCCAAGCTTTCGTTTCTCAGTGTCAGTATATACCCAGATAATTGCCTTCGCCATAGGCCTTCCTTCTATTATCAACGTATTTTATCACTCCAATAGAAATTCCATTATCCTCTATTTATACTCTAGTTTATCAGTTTTGAAAAAATGTATAAAGTTGAGCTTTAATTTGTTTCTTTCAACTTAAAAAACCACCTACAAACTCTTTACGCCTAATCATTCCGAATAATGCTCGCTCCTCCCGTATTACCGCGGCTGCTGGCACGGGTATTAGCCGGAACTTCTTTTTTAAGTACTGTCATTTTCCTCCTTAATGAAAGAGCTTTACAACCTAATTAGCCTTCTTCACTCACTCGGTATTACTGGATCAAGCTTTCGCTCATTGTCCAAAATTCCCCACTGCTGCCTTTAAAAAAGTTTGGGCCGTGTCTCAGTTCCAATGTGGCTGATCGTTCTTTCAAACCAGCTAAAGATAAAAGGCTTGGTAGGTCTTTTAAACTACCAACTACCATAATCTTACGCAAACTCATCTTTTAACGTTAAAAACTTTAATTTATTTATTCAGTATTTTTATAAAAATAATTATTCTGAATTAAAAGGTAGATAATTCACGTGTTACTCACCCGTCCGCTATGTTTTAAATACATTTAACTTGCATGTGTTAAGCATACCGATAGCATTTATTCTGAGCCAGGATCAAACTCTATTTAAATTTTAATATTAATTATTTAATAATAATTTTTCAAATAATTAAATTTTAAAAATTTAATTAATAAAACATTCTTATATTAATTTTATCTTAAAAGATAAAAATTTTTTAATTTTTAATAAATAATTTTCATTAATAGTTGGAGAAAGTAGGATTTGAACCTACGTAGAAAATATTTCAACAAATTTACAGTCTGCCGCTTTTAACCCCTCAGCCATTTCTCCTTTATATTTTGATGTGATTAGTGGGACTCGAACCCACAATATTTACTTGGAAGATAAAAGATTTACCAATTAATCTATAATCACAAAAAAATGTCAATTCTATTATTATTCCCATTAAATTAAAAAAATGGAAATACCAAATACTGCCTTTGGGTCCATTATATTTATTTAAGCAAAAAAAGGGATTTGAACCCTCAACATTAACCTTGGCAAGGTTATACTCTACCATTGAGCTATTTTTGCTAAGAATTTATTATAAAAAGTGAATTTAATAATAAAAATAATTCATGATTATTTTGTACATTTGTATGAATAGATACATCAATAGATGGTATATTTTTAAATTTTGAAAATTCAGTTTGTAATTCAAAAAAATCAAAAATATTTGAAATTTGAAAATCAAAAATATTTTTATTTTTACAATTAATTTTTATTGAAGTTAAATGTGGTATAATAAAAATTAACACTTTTTCTAAAAAATTAAAAATATTTTTCCGTCTTAAAGTAACTTTACAACCAATAATTGAATTTTTTTTTATTTTTAAATAAATATTATTTTTTTTTGATTTAGTTATAAGAGGTTTTTGATTAGTTATTAATTTTAAAAGTAAAATTATATTAATTAATTTTTTTTTTTCAATATTTGTATTTTTAAATCCAATATTTAAACAAATTTTAGTTATTTTAGGAATTTCAAATATATTTTTAAAATTTAATTTTGTTAAAAGATCATATATAATAACATTTTGATAATGATTTTGTAAATTTTTTTCCATAGATTTTTATAAAATATTTGAAGCTAATGATAATATTTTAAAATTTTTTTGTTTTCGAAATTCAGAAGTAATTGGACCAAATATACGTGTTCCTAAAGGTTTATTTTGATTATTTAAAATAATTATACAATTTTTATCAAATTTTATTAGATTACCAATTGTACTTTTTTTTTGATATATTGTATGAATAACTAAAGCTTTAAATAAATCACCTTTTACTATTTTAATTTTTTTTTTTTGGTTCAAACGTAATTTCTTAGTTGAAATTAAAATTGTATCTCCAATTTTTCCTACTTTTTTTTTATAAATTTTAATACATTGTCCTATTTTAATACCACTATTATCATTTATTTTTAATTTAGTTTGAATTTGAATCATAATTAATTATTTTATTATATTATAATAAAATGATGAGAGCAGGACTTGAACCTACATCTTCAGATTATGAGCCTGACAAGTTAACCTATTACTCTATCTCATCATATGCGCAATTTTCGGAAGAAAAGGATTTGAACCTTTGATCTTCTGTTCCCAAAACAGATGCATTAGCCAGACTATGCTATCTTCCGTTTAATTATAATGATGGTAGGACTCGAACCTACAACATTAGGATTATGATTCCCACGCTCTACCTTTAAACTACATCATCTTATTAATAGGTCGAAGTGGGATTTGAACCCACGAGTTAATTTAATTAACCGATAGTTTAGCAAACTATTGCCGTAAACCGCTTGGCTATTCGACCCCAATATAAAAACTTCTTTGATAGGATTTGAACCTATAACCTAATGGTTAACAGCCATTTGCTCTACCGTTGAGCTACAAAGAAATAAATATATTTAAATTTTGTAAACTTTTAGTATTTTAAAGCTAAATATTTTACAATACTTACACTTAAAACCTATCTATGTAATCATCTTTTACAGTTTTTTTATGAAAAATTTTTAAGAACGGTTTCTTACTTAGATGCTTTCAGTAATTATCCAAAATAAATTTAGCTACTCGGCAATGCTTTTAAACAACCGATACACCAGAGATTTACCCTTCTCGGTCCTCTCGTACTAGAGTTAGATTCTTTCATTTTTCAAAATATCTATAGAAGATAGGAACCAAACTGTCTCACGACGTTCTAAACCCAACTCACGTACCACTTTAATCGGCGAACAGCCGAACCCTTGGAACCTTCTTCAGCTCCAGGATGTGATGAGTCGACATCGAGGAGCCAAACGACTCCGTCGATAGGAGCTCTTAGGAGTCATTAGCCTGTTATCCCC
>MIQA02015263.1:24186-38747 GCA_001887855.2 Sclerospora graminicola | reverse complement strand
TAGGGTACTGATTAGTAATGGGTGGTTCATTTAGGGTACTGATTAGTAATGGGTGGTTCATTTAGGGTACTGATTAGTAATGGGTGGTTCATTTAGGGTACTGATTAGTAATGGGTGGTTCATTTAGGGTACCGATTAGCGATTTCCCCTATAAAATATTACTTGAGCTTTTTAACCTCTTTGATTTTTCGTAGCAGTTGAGCTCGTTGAGTACATTGGGGAGGCTATACAAAAATGTACCAAAGTAATATAACAGTGATCTAATAATACCCATATTATTAATGGATTCAGTTTTTGCATCCGAATCGGATTTATTTTATAATCCATAATTGAACTGTGATATTTCAGCTTAAATATCAGCTAGGTTAAAAACTTCAACATTCAGGTGTCAGTCTGCAGCATTTAAAAAATATCAGCTCACTTCCGACACCTAGAGAAAAGCATACCTTTGAGCCATTTATACAATTGCAAAAATCAAATTCTGAAGGTAAAACATTTTCCTGGTCAAGCGCCAGTCGGCCAGCAGCAGAATTTTGTCTGTGCAACGGTGTTTGCCGCGGCATTAAGGAAATATAGCCCGGAGAATGAAGGATGGTAAAAAACAAGGGATGATGAGAATTGATAGGTTTGTAAATTTCTGTAGGAATTATCTGCAGAGGAAGTGGCGACGGTGGATCAAGAGATGGCAAGTAAAATTAAGGAGTTGGAGATGAAGGTGAAAGAGAAAGAGAAAGAAGTTGCTGTCAGGAAGCTCTAAGAACGTGTGTCGCGGATGGCTGTAGCCAATACACGTCGGAAGCTAGCAAAGTCCCGCAAGCGCCATGCTGATGTGCAAGTGATGTATGTGTGCTAGGAAGGAATCTTGGCGGATGGAAAGTAAGGCGAAAATACATTGCAAATTCATGTAGAGCACCAGAGTCGACGGATAATGTTGGGGTGGAATTGACAGCAGAGCAAGTGGACGAACTCAAGGCGGTTTATGTTAAGGTTAATTGTCGTACTGATGAAGGTTTACGAACACATGATCAACGTGATCCTTTTTTGTGGTGTTAGACGGCGTCTTCGGTTGCTACACAAGTGCCACGTTATCGCAAGTCACGACTCAAACAAATGAAACCATAAAAATTGCTTGTCTAGAAAAATTAATAGCAGAAAGATGTCATTTAGTATTCTATTTGTCTCCATCATGTCAGGTCGAGCATGCGATGAAGCGGCCAAAGACCGAGATCGACGCCGCCATGGTGAACAGTCATGTTAAACCGAATGCGCTTCTAAACGAACAGGTAGGTACGTATCGTCAAAGGCTTGTTGGATCACTTACGGAATCCTCTTTCCAGTGTGTGCATTGAATAAATTCAAGCGAATTTCTGGACCTACAACCGTACCGCTGCACAAAATTCGATCTTCCTCGGGGCTTTGACATGTTCAGCTTCGTGGCTTAGCTAACTTGCGGAAGATACATGAATCAAGACAACATGGGAAAAGACATGAGATAAAGAGATATCGACATCTTCTCCGGTGCCAAATAATTGAAAGTTTCACACTGTAAATGATCTATTTCAACCAATAATAAGAATCCAACGAATCGGATTAGATATAATAAAAGCCAATTACATACGCTACAATCTGGTACCAACCGTTTTAAAATCGAACAGGAAGCAACAAAGTTATGGTCATGTGAATGAAGCAATCGCCTCTCCTCATTTCCGAATTCTCCCGCCACGACTTCAATTGTCGTCATATTGAGATCATTCTTTGTGGATGCCGAGTATGGATGATGATGAACGACTTGCCCATGTTCACGAGCTGCGAGTACGTTCGGTTGATGCTGTTTTGCCGCGCAGCCGTTGCCCGAAGCCAACATCGTGGCAAAGCCGCTATCGGTCGCATTTGAATGCAGTTTATATCATCTAAGTTAACGGGTTTCATTGGTGGTGACGACGTCTCTCCTACTTCTATAAGACGAATATTCTCTACATACAACTCGCTCAAGCAAACTCGTAGGTCATGTTTCCTTGCAAGGCCAATGTAAATACCATGATTATTTTTGGGAGACTTTATCCCCACCGGAGTTTTTATTATCCCCACCGGAGTTTTTTTATCCTCGGGATAATATAGATTACAAATAGTGTGGACCACAATTTAATATTTGTCCCTGCTCTGTGAATCATTCTATCAGCTTCTATGCGGTGATGCAAAACATAAGGCTGCTTTTTAGCCCCCCCCTGCATTGATTGACTCTTCCCCAAGTACTAGTGAAGCTGATACACATATGATACATGCTCGTCAAATTTCTGTCTTTGTTTAACGGCTTCGTTTCCCACCCTTTCAGAATTCGTCGTTACCTACTGATGAGAAGATGGTAGATACATTCTTATTTAAAGGCTTCACGATGGTAAATTACCATTGGTAATAATAATAAAAACTCCGGTGGGGATAAAAAAAACTCCGGTGGGGATAATGTTCCCTATTTTTATTTTAAATTGACTAGTATAATTTAAATTTAAACAAAAGTTTTTTTTCAGACAATTTTTATTTTAAATTGGTATAAATTTTAAATTTATACCAATTTAAAAATAAAAATATTCTGAAAAAACTACTTTTGTTTTGAATAATGGCTAGGGATCATTTGATCAAATTGGCGCCATACTCCGTCTCCCGCCAAAATTATTCTTTTTAATATTTTACGAGGGAAATTCAAGCTGTCCAATCGCCGCTTTTCCCTGTCTTCTTTTCACTCAATCACGTCCGCTCTCTCCTCTCACCACCAATCAATCTGGAATCCTCCCCTTCAAGCACCAGTGCCCTCCCTCCCTCTCCCCATTCCATCAACCACCATGTACGTCATCAAGCGCGATGGTCGTCGGGAAGATGTGAAATTTGACAAAATCACAGCGCGGATTACGAAACTCTGCTATGGACTGAATCCGGATTACGTCGACGCCGTGAAAATCTCGCAAAAGGTCGTGGCCGGGGTATACCCTGGCGTCACGACGTCCGAGTTGGATGAACTGGCGGCCGAGACAGCCGCGTATCAGAGTACGCAACATCCTGATTTCTCCAAACTCGCAGCGCGCATTGCCGTCTCGAATCTCCACAAAAACACCAACAAAGTCTTTAGTGACAACATTGAGCTTTTTCACAAGAATGTGCATGAGAAAACGGGCACAGCCGCGCCCTTGATTGCCGACGACGTCTACGCGATCGTCATGCAACATAAAGATGAATTGAACTCCGCCATCTTGCACGATCGGGATTTCGAGTACGACTATTTCGGGTTCAAAACGCTCGAACGGGGCTACCTCTTTCGTGTCCAGGGAAAAGTCGTCGAACGGCCGCAACAAATGATTATGCGCGTGGCGTTAGGGATTCACAAGAGCAACATTGCCGCGGCGTTAGAGACGTACGAGCTCATGTCGCAAAAGTTTTTTACCCACGCGACGCCAACGTTATTTAACGCGGGGACACCCCGGCCCCAATTGTCCTCGTGTTTTCTATTAGCAATGCAAGATGATTCGATTGAAGGGATTTACGATACGCTTAAACAATGTGCCTGTATCTCTAAATGGGCCGGAGGGATAGGGATCAGTATGCATAACATTCGAGCAACCAACAGTTACATTCGGGGCACCAACGGCTCCTCGAATGGGATCATTCCCATGTTGCGCGTCTTTAATGATACGGCACGGTATGTGGATCAAGGCGGCGGGAAACGCAAAGGCTCGTTTGCCATCTACTTGGAGCCGTGGCATGCCGACGTGCTCGAGTTTTTGGACTTACGGAAAAACCACGGCAACGAGTTACATCGGGCACGTGATTTGTTTTATGCCTTGTGGATTCCTGATTTGTTTATGAAGCGCGTAGAAGCCAATGGAGAGTGGAGTTTATTCTGTCCGAACGAAGCGCCCGGTTTGTACGAATGCTGGGGCGCCGAGTTTGAAAACTTGTACGCACAGTACGAACACGATGGACGCGCGCGGAAGACCATGAAAGCCCAACAATTGTGGTTTGCCATCTTGGACGCCCAGATTGAGACGGGCGTGCCGTTCATGCTGTACAAGGACGCGGCGAATCGCAAGTCGAATCAACAGAATCTCGGCACGATTCGATCGAGTAACTTGTGCTGTGAAGTGATTGAGTACACGTCGCCCGATGAAGTGGCCGTGTGTAACCTCGCATCGGTGGCGTTACCGAAATTTGTGGACGACCGTGCGTTCAATTTTCAAAAATTGTACGACGTGACCAAAGTCGTGACGCGAAACCTAAACAAGGTGATTGATGTCAATTATTACCCCGTAAAGGAAGCACGTACGTCCAATATGCGGCATCGTCCGATTGGGATCGGGGTCCAGGGCCTTGCCGATGCGTTTATCCTCATGAATTATCCATTTGAGAGCGACGAAGCGCGGGAATTGAACAAGAAGATCTTTGAAACCATCTATTTTGCTGCCATGGAGACGTCGATGGAGATTGCCAAAGAACTGGGACCGTACGAGACGTTTGCAGGCTCCCCTGCGAGTAAAGGGATCTTCCAGTTTGATTTGTGGGGCGTGACACCGTCCTCAGGCTTGTGGGATTGGAACACATTGAAGGAACAGGTGATCAAGTACGGGATTCGCAACTCGTTGCTCGTGGCGCCCATGCCAACAGCTTCGACGGCGCAGATTCTTGGCAACAATGAATCGATTGAACCGTATACGTCCAATATGTACAATCGGCGCGTCTTGGCCGGCGAGTTTACGATTGTGAACAAATATTTGATGAATGAGCTCATTGATCTCGGCCTTTGGACGCCTGAAGTGCGCAACCAAATTTTGCACGACGGTGGGTCCGTACAAAAAGTGAAAAACATTCCCCCTCACGTCAAGGAAAAGTACAAGACAGTGTGGGAAATTAAACAAAAGGCCGTGCTCGATCTTGCGGCCGATCGTGGCGCGTACATTTGTCAGAGTCAGTCGCTAAACATTCATATTGCCGACCCGACGATTAGTAAACTCACGTCCATGCACTTTTACGCATGGAAAAAGGGACTGAAAACGGGCATGTACTATTTACGGGGTCGACCCAAAGCCGATGCGATTCAATTCACTGTGGACAAACAAGGACTCGACTTGCAACGTGCAAAGGAAGAAGCGACAGAGGCCGCGACAGAGGAGGCCGAGAGCGTGACTCGAGCTGGCGACGACGACGACGACGAGTGTCTTGTGTGCGGCGCCTAAAACGCTATACTATTCTATCTCTTTTTCTTGATGCGTACTGTCATATTTCTGAATAAGAATGATATCTTTATTGGCGTTCTTGAGCTTTCACTATAAGAGCAAGTTCACAGTACGGTAAGACATTACTGCCAAGTTTATTGGTTAGGAAAATAAATTACAGTCACACCTCCCAATGAGAACTCCCCTATCTGGCACAACCTGTATCTGAACCCACAAGAAGTTGAATCTCATCCCCCATAGACGGAGTTGCTATATCTGGACCACTCGAATTTTCTTGGGTTGTGAGTGCGCTACTTAAGGAGGTGTGACTGTACCACAATTTTATCGGGTTTTTAGTATAGTATGTACTCTCACTTCAGACACCTAGAGAAAAGCATACCTTTCAGCCATTGATACAATTGCAAAAATCAAATTCTGAAGGGAAAATATTTTCCTGGTCAAAGCTTAAGTATCGAGTCGACGACAAATATGAGAACGGACAGATTGGGGCGGTGGATGACCATTGCCCAGAAGCGCGCGCTTATAAACCAAAGCAAGGTTAAGCCCAAGATGACCAAGTCGCAACTGGCGCTGGGTGGCTCGAGAGTTCAAGTTGCCCAGACCTCCAGCATGTCTGACAACTGAGGATCGCCGCAACTATCAAGGCGGTTTATGTAAAGGTTAATTGTCGGACTGATGAAGGTTTACGAACACATGATCCACGTGATCCTTTTTTTCTTGTGGTTTTAGACGGCGTCTTCGGTTGCTATCACAAGCGCCAAGCTATCGCAAGTCACGACTCAAACAAATGAAACCATAAAAACTGTTCGTCTAGAAAAATTAATAGCAGAAAGATGTTATTTAATATTCTATTTGTCTCCGTCGAGGTAACCACGAGTCCGTCCAAATCAATGGTTGGGTATATTTTTTTTTCGCTGAGAGCTTACAAGTTGCTTGTGCTTTTTAAGAAATAGAGGTACGGAAACAACTCATCCAGCCATTTGATGTCACAAAGTTACCAAAGCTCATTTGCAAGGGATTGGCGATGTCAGATCTGACAGGTACATTCTATCCGTGGACAAGAAAATATTTCAACCTACCAAAGTAAAATCCGACACCAAATGCATCGCCATGGGTGCTAAGCAAAAACACTGAAGCGCCACGATCGTAATAATATTGATGTCCGTGGCCTTAACTATACTTGCAAAATGATGAGTCTAGCAGAGCAGCTCATCGAGGCGGTAGGAGCTCTAATGATAGCTGTGTGTGCGAAACGGCTTTACTAAAACGAAAATTCGCGTTTACTTGTCTCACTAATACAGACTTGCTGGAATTTAAAGAAAGGAAAGTGAGTACGCGGAAAATGCGACGGAACCCGTAACCCCTCTTCTTAGCAACTTTCTGGATGTACCTGATCGCGGGACATCTATTCCTCAAGCGGTTGCAACGTTTGTCAGGTGCAAGGTTTTTCGATTCTTTGCCCTAGCTAGCCACAGAAGGATCTTCGTCTTCACGATTGTCTCTACATTATAACGCCACCCATGGCTGAAGTCGTGACCACTTAAGAAATGACCCAGGAAAAGGGGGAATTCGCTCGTCTGTACAAAAATGTGTTAATTGGTGCAGACACATGCGATGAAGCGGCCTAAGACCGAGGTCGACGCTGCCATGGAAAACAGTCCTCTCAAGCCGAATGCGCTTCTAAACGAACCGGTAGGTAGATGTCGTCAAAGGCTTGTTGGGTCACTTGCAAACTTGTTTGTTTTTTCTCCTGCTAGAATTATAACAACTTGCAAAACCTGTCTCCGATTCGCACGCGACTGGCGCTGGAGCTGAACACGTTAGAAAAGGTGTAGCTTTGAACTGCCAGGAAGCCGTTCACAAAGATGAAACCTGCTTCTGATTGATTCCTGGAAGTAAGGGCTTGATGAGAGTGGAGCTGGCACACAAAGCAATCAAAGGCAAGATGGTTGAAATATATTGATTTTCCAGCGCGCACAACTCAAGATATGCCATCAATCACCACATTGGTATCATCATTCCTCTCTCCAAGCCGATTGAGTAAGTGTAAATGAACGAACTGTAAGCGATAGACGAGGTGCCATAATGCCGAATAAAAATTGAAGCAGCAATAATGTGAATTGTACTGTGGGGTTCATTCCAATGTTGTGGACCAATCGTTTTTTCAAACAAACGAATATCGGGCTTAGCGCGTCTTCGTCTATCCACGTTGCTTC
Organism: Sclerospora graminicola; assembly: GCA_001887855.2. Lineage (NCBI taxonomy): Eukaryota > Oomycota > Peronosporomycetes > Peronosporales > Peronosporaceae > Sclerospora > Sclerospora graminicola. Next base: position 31,312 of record MIQA02015263.1, on the reverse strand, counting down.
GACTCATGAGGCGATAAGTTGGCGTCGATACTCGAGAATCATTTTGGAATCCTCTTTCCAGCGTGTGCGTGAAACAAATTCAAACAAATATTCTGGACCTACAACCGTTCGTTGCACAAAATCTCGATCTCCTCGGGCATTGACACGTTCAGCTTCTTGGCTAGGTACTTGCGGGGATACATGATCTAGACAACACAGGAAAAATACGATAAGAGATCGAAATATTTGTCAAGTCATCTACCTTTACCTTGAAAAAAGACTGCGTTCTCATGCATGGAGTCTTAAGCTCGGCCAAGAAGGAGGAAGAGGGGGACATTGGGGCTATAAGCATAGTAATCACATCCAGCAGGGGTGTCTGAATTTTAGCAGCATGTACTTAACACTTCTTGTAACTAGACAACCGACCCGCGCTGTGGATACAGATCAAATTGAATGATGTGTCCAGATGATAATGGGCCGAGCGACCGATTAGCTTCGAAGTAGGTGGGAGATTCTCTTGCGAAGTTTCGGACCGTTTGCGCTTTATACCAAAATTTGCGTAAAATTGTCGCCGCAACACACTTAAAAAGTAAATCACTTAAGTAGAGAAAAAATCGTTTTACCTTCTTCCTCTTTTTTGCCCGATAATCTGGTAAGTACTTACCAGAAAGTTCTTTCATGGCTGGATCAGGTCTAAACAAAAGATCAACGATTACAAACTCAAATGCAAGTAAATGTGCATTATTTTTTGGCTAGATACATGAATTGAGTCCACGGTTTTGCACCTAAATTTACGCCGCACGTCGGACATGTGCACGACGGAGAATACAAATAATACCCTCGAGCGCAGCCATGGCAGACTGAACCAGTACCAAACCAAGACTAATCCGCTCCCAATATCTCGTAAATAACATTATCTTTAAGACGTACATGTGAGCAGACACTCTTTAGCAGTGTACGAATCCCGAAAGTAGCCTTTGCACAATTTATAGATGAAGAAATCGTTGGTATCTGCCATAACACGGTTTCCTATATAAACAAAACCACATATAATAAATTGGTCGTTACGAAAACAAGTGAAGCGAATGAACTGTTCGTGTGGATAATTCCATGGTAAGGCCACACCGTGCGTGACTCTACGAAGAGATGATTGCAGGATGATGCACTCAGCGATGGAGTGAGTCCGACGTTGACTGTGTTTTAGTCACCGAACAATAATAACAGATTTGCAGAAAAGAGCTTAAGCTTCCTTTCAACAGCATACGCATCCCGTACGTAGCTTGGAATACCTCGAACAGTGCGCTAGAAATCGAACAATTCTCTGGACTTTCTTGTCGAGACTATTTCGTTGGGAAAGCCGTTGAAGGATCGAAGCTCTGAGATTTGTATAGACTTCAACGATAATATTGAACGTTGCTTGCCGCGAGAAGTGTGGCGTATTTTCACTATGAGGCATCTTGATCGTATGTAATCGTTAATACGCTATGTGAAAGATGCACTTGCTTCTGCTTTTGACAAGCATAAGCAAAATGTAGATAAAAACGGAAGGATCAAATGATTTACAATATGGGGCACCATCTCGTCTGGCATTCACAATAAAATTTTCTTGTATACATCCTGCGGCAGTTTATGGCGCAGTACAGCAATCCAAGCCAGACTAATAACATATCGGTGTTGCTTTACATTGCGTACACCTCTTGGTTCCTTTATCTTTTTCGTCTTCAAATCAGTTGGATGTACGTGATATCTGCACAGAATGGAGAAGTTTTTTTTTGAAATTCAAGCTTAAAACATACACGATTGTCGACGTCAACCACAGCCCTTGCCCAATCGCTGCTCGAGGCTTGGTTGTCGGGCGACTACCAGCGACGGATTTATCTGTGGAGTTACAGCTGCTTGCAACTCCACCCTGATATTATTCCACTCACAAACATTACATTCGCGCTCACACTTTTTCGATCCTCACGATCGGCCGCATTGGTAAAATTCGAGGTTTGCTATAAACCAAACAATGATTTGCTGACAGAATTATGCTCGCAATCCATTTGAAATACACAAAACATACTTGAAGTGTTATACGCTCGACAGAAATTGCACTTTGGTTTGCGAGGTTTTCGATTCACTGTATCCTCTGCGCTCTCTTCAGCATTCTCACCGTTCTTCCATAAAACATGTAGATAGGGAGCTTGCACCAGCAGAAAAAATTGAGCGAGTTTGACGCCTCCACTTATATTATGAACTTTACATTTTGAGAACTTAATTACTGAATACCTTTGAAAATTAAATACTAAGTAAGAATACATATTTTTACCAGGCGTCGGAAGTGAGATTACATACTGTACAGATGTGGTATGCTGTATTAAAAACGGGGTTAATAGAGAAATTTCGCACAGCGCTAACTCCAGGTTTTACCCGTTATAATACATTTATAGGTTGGAGAATGTAGAATGATAAAGTTTCCGTTCTATGGGCAAAGTTCACGTTGAAAAATGGGGGAACCTGATTGGTCAGATGGTGGTCGCCATTCGAAGAGGTCGGCTGAGTCAAATGATCCTCGGTTATAAAATTATACAGGCGCTTTCACCCAAAACTAACAGACATGGATGGCACTGTTTTTGCTCACCCATATCACATTTTTTAAAGGTCGGTGTGTCTTCTCTAACTTGGTTGGCCCTTCGGTTAGGAGCCTCTAACCGAGGTGACTCAAATAGAGGTGAACTTTTCCCCAAAGGTTGAGGCCCGTGTGGAGAAGGATTCTTTATCATAAAAGGCGAGTGCCAGCTTTTTGTCATCGCCGATACTCGAGAAAAGAAAGAATAGCGTTTGTTTGACTAACTTGTCACTAAACATCCCATATTCTTTAGCTGATTCTTAAATCACTTGCGTATTCCGCCGGGGAATCATCTGAAGAGAACAGCAACAATTATTGAGGGACTATTTTTTAGATGCTAAGTTCGCACGGCTGCGTCGTATGAGTGGAGACGACGCTTAAAGCTGATGATGGCCTCATTGATTGAATCGTGGCGGTGTTGGATATACTTCGCCGTGATGCCTGTTGCTCGTTCTGAATCTGATACTGAGGAGGGGTACCTGAATTCTGAGCCCGGAGGATGACTGCAGTAAATCCATTAAGAAAAGCCATCATCCTTTCATTCTCCATACGAGCAAATTCCAAGCGCTCTTGTCGGTCTGCCTGTCGCTCTTCCCGTTCACGCTCCATATCGATTTTCATCAACTCAATAAATTGGAATAACTTTGAACGTTTTGGCTTGTGATCACTTTGTTCTTCTTCCGTTGCGGCGCAGTCACTGGATTGCTTCAAGCGCGACACGGCAGCGATCCAGACCATCTTTCCGGCCGATACCAGTTGGTCTTTTCTGTGTCGAGGCGCTCGTGTTCTAGACTAAGATGCTCGTTTATCCGACACGTTAGCTCGTCAAGTAACTGTTCTTTCTCACCGTACGTTTCTTCTACACCCGATGCAGCTGACGACGCCTTGTCGCTTAGTCGGTGTTTATCAATTTGCCGCTTAAAACGCGCCTGGGCTGTTTTGCCTGTGACCTTACGCACTTCAAAATGTGGTACGAGAAGAAGTATTGTAACGACCTTATCCCACGAGTCCATGACGTCCCCTCGTGACGCCTCAAAAGGCAGATCGGAAAGCGTCTCTTGGAGGAGCATGAGGTCGTCATTGGTCGTAAAGTTGCGTCGCTTTGTTGGCGTCGCTCCCTCCATCCTGACCTGGTTGCGTCAATAGTTGTGGATACACCACAACCTGTCACAAAGTGTAACAACCAATCAACTCCATTGTTTAATTCTTGGTCTATGATAGTCAATCCCTTATCAGAGAAATTGTTAGAAGTGATCTACACTGCATCGTTCCCCTAACTTTTCTCTTTATTATCAGCGGCAGAATGATCTCTGAAGGTTAAGATAAAACTGTAACTGTGAAATCTCACTATTATGCCCTGTCACTTAAGCCATATTCTGCGGTCCATAAACCGGTATAATACCGCGCTCATATAGTATACCGTCCGTTCATGGCATGAAAATTCCTTGCCACACTCAAATGGTTGGCAGCGGTTACGCAAGTGATCCCAAACCGTTTGCTTTTCATCACAAGTCATCGAGTGAATCGAAGAACCCGGAGGTGGGATTCCTACGCGCGTCTTGAAGCACTTTCAAGCGGAGCGAGGGTGGGCGGCATCGGGTGCGCCGATTCGCTACTGGTGGAAGAATCGTGTCGCCATCACAAACTCCCGGCGCTGCAGCTGCGTGTGGCAGGGTGGCGGCGGCCACCCACGGCTCGGCGAGGTCGAAGACGTCTTGTTTGATCAGATACTGTTCATGAGAGCGAAGAAGGAAAATGTGTCGCGTCAGTGGATCCAAGCATCTGCACGTGAGCTTGCTCATGCAGAGTTGGATCAGGAGGAATTTTCAGCGCATCTGACAAGTGGATCGCGAGCTTCATGGCTCGCTACGGTCTCTCTCTCCGACAGACGACCAACCTCACCGTATTGAGCGAAAACAAGCTCACTGCGCGTGCCGTCCGCTTCCTGGCGTATCTCGCATCCAAGAAGAGCGCGCTCAACCCCAGCATCACGCTTCTGATGGATGAGACGGCGGTCTTCTTTGAAGACCCACGGCGCGACACTGTGGACATCACCGGCGCTCGCCACGTCGTCTTGCGCTCGACGGATTTTGCATCGATGCGGATCACTGTCGCGCTCACCGTCACAGCCTCAGGGGCAAAGTTGCCACCCCTCCTGATCTAGAAAGGCGCGAGGCAATCGATTCAGAAGCGCGGTGCGTTTTACGTCGCGCATTACGAGCGAGCGCGGATGAACAGCGAGCTTCTCTTAAAGTGGATCGACCTGATGTTTTCAACGATTCTAGACTTATGCGGCGGCAGAGGGCTCGTGTGGGACTCGATGCGAGCGCACATAGCGAAGGACGTCAAGGTGAAGTGCATCAGCAAGAAGATCGAGATGATGGTGATCCCTGGAGGGATGACGCCGCACCGGAAGGCAGGGGACATCGGAGTCTTCAAGTCGTTCAAGGATCGTCTCTCTAGCATCATTGACGAGTGGAAGCGATCTGACCGGGTGCGGTACACCACGGGTGGCAGTCCACGGCCACCGTGGAGGAAGTGGTGGCTTGGGTCAGCAATTCATGGAGATCTGTCCCTAACAACGATGTGCAGCTGGGTTTGCAGATGACTGCCGCGGCTGGAACACTACCAAGAACGACGTGTACGGCGGACTCTTCAGAGTAGGTGGGTGAGCGCTAACGAAGAATCGTCCGATGATACAGATAGTGCTGATCTTGCAGATGAGTTCGACGAGCTAGTCGTTGAATAAGCACATAACAGTTTGTGATTGCAGCGAGTAATCTGATGTGAATTATTTCAAATCTGAATCAAAAGAACTTACGTGGCGGTTCCAGATACCTTGTGGGGAATCCGTCTGTGTGATCACTGCAGGGTTTTCGAGCCCCGGATGTTTGTGAAACTTTCAGCCTGCTACACCACTCCACCACTGCCATCGTTTATTATCCGAAAGGAAAAATTCGTTTTAAATGCGTGCCATTTAGTATTGTTTCCTGCCGGACAGAATGCCTTGCCATTTAGTATTGTACCCTGCCGAACATAGTGCCTTGACATTAGGAGGATATAATACGGTATATTAACCGGCAGAATTCGTTATATTGTGAATTTCATTTAGAACGATTGATTGAATCGATCCAAGCAATTCTTCTACCTTTTATTCTAGATAATTTTCCTCTTTTAATTGATTTTTCTTGAGTCCTCGCGCAATTTTCATCAATCTACAGCCAACACTTGAGTCGCACCAAAACTGGCACGTGCCTCCGGTGGACCGAGCGACGAGGGGCCGATACCACAAAAGTCACCAAATCGGCGCTACAGCGGACGAGGACACGTCATTTGTAAGACGAAGTGAGATCGCCAACGAGACGAAATGAAGTTTACCACATCATACCAACCACCTTTCACCTACTCGCACGCTTCATCTGGGATATGAAAGACCAGCATGCACAGACGCTCCACCACAGGCCAGCTCTACCAGCATCTCGTGCGCCCAGTTTTGAAGGCTACAGTTTGTTCTCGAGATTCATTCCGAAACACACAAAATGATTATGTTGTGACAGGGTTCCCCTTCAAAGAGATCATGCAGAAGTTGTGGGATGTATACAGCGTCAGGATCAAGGGGCGAGCAGGGCGAGAAGATGATGAAAGCTAGTCTGTTGTGGACCTTGATGTCTCAGAGTGGTTCCGCGTCATGCGGTTCAAGTACAAAAAAGTGGTGGATAGCTCAAAATCCGAACACGAGTGGCGACAGTGGCTCGTTCGAAGGAGTGGAGAGACTGTCGCACTTGTCAATTTCGAATACAGAGGCGAAATTCAGCGGCACCAGTACTGTGATGCGTTTACGAAAGCGTGCGTCCGACCGCATCGCACAGATCGTTCAGGTGCAACGGCAGAGCGTTCGCTGCGTGATATCGTGAGAGTGCTTCAAACATACAGGAGTTCCACGGTCGACGCGAAGCAAGTCGTGTGCTTTTGTGGTGTAGTCGCTCCCAGAAATTCCTTCTGAGATGCGAACACCCACGGGGGGCCCAGATGACTGACTGTCGGAGGGGGTACTTCGTCCATCCAGGTCTTGATCCGATTGGGCATCCAGCCGGCTGGATCGGTCACTCCCATCACCTTGGTCGTGACGACTTGGATGATCCATGTTCGTAAAGCTCACCTTGTGTACCCGTCAGCACTGGCGGTTGCGCTCTCTTGATGGACCCTAGGGTGAAAAGTTATAAGTCCGTCGAATAGGGAAACGAGGGTTAGGACTAGGGTTGCTCCTGGGGAAAATCTTCACCGGGGAGCAGGATTGGCGTTATACTTGAAGTTTATATACCGCAACGGCTGGACCGAGAATAACCGATCGGCCAGCTAAACCAAAGATAGCAAAGGGGTAAATCCAGTCTTGTGTGTAATAGGGAATCCAAATAACACTCCACAATCTTCCACAGTAGGCCAAAACGTTACCACACTTTCCAATAGAGATAAACCGTGTTCAAAACACGGGCGACTTGAGTTGAGTATAGGTCACGCGACGACTCCCGGTCAGGG
>MIQA02015263.1:3432-24133 GCA_001887855.2 Sclerospora graminicola | reverse complement strand
GCTGTGAACCAATGAAAGCGACTTGCGTCTTAGAAAGCGAAACGTATACTGATTTTTATCCCTATATCCTTTACAAACTTTTGTGTAACCTACCCCAAATAGCCTGGCTTGATAGTTATGTGTCTTACCTGATATAGCCCAATCAGCTCCACCTGGATGCCTTTATGTACCGTACACCAACCATCCAGCTACCATCCGGCTACCATCCAGCTCAACCTGGATGCTCCTTCGTGTACCGTACACCAAATACCCGGCTCGACCTGGATAGCCATCCATCCGGACGTACCTGGTCACTGACGTCGACTCTTCTTTACCGCCCAAGCATCCAGGTACATAGCCTCCCTCAGGATCCTTCACACGCACATCCTTTAGACGATCCGCCCCTTGGCCATCCATCATCGACGGTCATCCAGTCCACCTGATCCAGCCGGCCAATTCCGGCTATCCCGATTACGAGTCCCTTGATCACGCCCATCTGGCTCGATTCCATGCCTTGCATCGTCCTGCCGCTTGTGAATACACCCGGCAGCTACCAGCCTGCGTCCTGTGGTGGCCGATCCGGCAGCTGGCTGGGACCAACATTTCTACCAATCAGGTGAATGCATTCACTTCTCATTAGCCCATTAATTCCAGGACCACTTCACCACACTTTATCCGACAACACTTCCTTTACTGCACGAAAAAAAATGTGGCCCTTTATTTATAGGGCGAAGAATACTGCATTGAAAAGGTCATGGCAAACTGGTGGGACTGAGGATATGTAACAGTCGTGGTATATGTTGGAGGAGAGGAGGACTGACTGCTCTTGAGAAAGAGGAAAAAGTAAAAGCGTATTAACGTAGATTCTCTATGGGCCACATCATTGGCTAACGTCCTTAGGACTGTTAAGTAATATAGAAGTATTGAGTAAAGGAAACTAAAATTTGTTATGATAGGGTTTGGAGTGACATACTGATTCAACATCAACAGCCTCCCTGGATCACGGACCGGTTTTTGTGAGTTTCTTTTACGACCGTTTTATCTGTGGTTCTATTCCGTTCTTTTTATTTGTATAATTACTTAGGTATACATGTATATAAAAATGGAACATACAGCGTAGGTGGACCGTCTCGAAGTACCTTAATCGGTCTGGTCACCAACATAGTATAGCAGACATCCAATATACGTAACAATGCCAACAATTCTTTGTCCACCAGCCAAGATCGACCGTTTGTTCGCGTATAGAATCACGACCGGAACTTTTTCAGGGTCGAAATACTTCAGAACCAGGGTCATAGCCATCTTCGCCTCCAAAACACTAAATGCGACCATGGTATGGTGTAGCCGATTTCCAAATCCAAGACAGAAGTTTTTGGAAGAGCCCGGATTCCCACTGGCCCGGACGACCAATTATCGAAGGGGGTACTCCACGAATTCCAGTCAATCTCTTGATACCACTAGGGGTATCGGCCCGATCTTTTCAGTCTTCCGACCGGTCATCTCGAGCAACCGAATCTATTTTAAGTTTCATTTCACCTTGTGTACCCATTTGTTCACGGTTGTTACACTCACTCAGGTGAACTCTAGATGAAAACGACTTTCCCGATCAGGTCGGGGTAAATGACAGTGTTGTTCCGCGGTGGAAATCTTAACCAGAGGATGGATTAGGGGTGGTACTTTATGTAAAATACCTTGTAAGTCGCGGCCGAAAGTTATAACCAATAACCACTTTGCGATACGTAAATTCCACAATATAATCACGACCTTCCACATTAAATCCACGTAATTATCTCCACAAACCTTTCCAATCAATTCACGTGCTCAAAACACGAGGACGTGAGGGGTGAGAACAGAAAAATCCAGTATAATCCCGTCGGGGGACTTCCGGTGAGCGAAAGTGCGTCAGTACGCGTCTCAACCGGGAATAAGTTGAGCTACAGGGGACCTTGTTAACCCTGTGCTCTCGATGGCCGCCAGATATGTGGCGGATATTGGTTTAGGGGGTAAATTTAATACTATTATCAAAACTATAAAAGCGAAAAACAAATACTAAGTGCAACGCACACCAACCTATGCGTCTTACCCGATACTCCGAACTTGATCATCCTGTCACACGATTGGCCGATATACCTTCAATCATCCTTTGCAATAACCCAACCACCTTTGCTGTCCTTGTGATCTTTCCCGGCCGGGTCATCCTTGCCGGTCGGCCTTGTCCAGCCATCCCATGCCGGATCCCGGTCGGCCATCCGGTGCCTGATCCGCAAACTCGGTCGGTCCTTCTAGCCATAAATACCATGTAATCCAATAACCATCTACTTCTTCCGACTTCCATGGCGATCGATCAGTGTTCGTCATCGGTGATAACGTCCAGATTGCCCGATCGGCAAAGGTCGGTCGGTCGACCGTGGCAACCGGCCGGTCGGACCAGCTCATATCGACTGAATCAGCCATTTTCAACCATAGTACCATCCAACAGTCGCAATCAAATTATAATCCAGACCAATCGGCGAGTCCCGACCGGTGTTCCGGTACCTGGGGTGGACCCGATCCGTTATTTCATCCCTCCATGGAAGGTCGCATAGCTTGACCGGTCCATTCCACCAAATAATCCATGATCCGATCAGACATAACGGCGACTTCCGTACTTTCTCCACATATTCTCCACCGAACCCCGTAACCGATAGCATCCTACCTCGTCAGGTCGGCTCATCCCGACCGGCCAACTGTCACTTCCTGCCAATTCATAGTGGCTGGTGCAGTGGTGTGGACCACTCACATTTACTTTCTTAAAATCCGCTCTCCAGAACTTCTTTGTTGAGTCCCCACAGCTCCAAGGCTTACGGCATTCTATTTCTGCCTTGTTCATATCCCGATCTACTGTGAACCAAAGATTCATGAACGGACCAGTGGAGGCTGGATCGTGGTCCGGGCTGGACCGGGGACAGAGGCGGACAAAAGCTTCCGGTTGACGATCGATACCGGACCCAACCTGGATCCAGACGGCCGACTGGCCTTGCCTCCTTTCGACCCCATCGGTCCTGCGGTCGCTCCCGGTCAGTCCCTTGCGCTACCTGCTATAAAAATCAATATTTAGACTTCTTAATAATAATTTAATTGATTATCCTGCACTAAATAAAAATAATTTATAGTTTAAAAACATTTAAAAATAAATAGTTTTTTTCTTAAAAAAATAAAAGCCAAGAAACTTTATCTAAAAATTGAAAATTGATCAAACTGAGGCATAATTTAATATATATTTTTTTCAATATGAAAATAGCAAGTGAAGCGGCGGCCCAATCGGTCCCGGGGCTTCATCCAAACTTCAGTGTTTGATGGATACTTTTCCTTTTTCCACAGATATGCTTCAACTATATACACACGGTATCATCCGATTTTGATCCGATGATTTCGATGATCGGCTAGTGAGGGAGATGTCCCTTGCAACTCAGAGGGGAGTCGTCTTGAGGAACAACTTCTCCTTTACTAAGGAGCAGATCGGGCTGCTCTCGACTCGACTTTCGAGTGCTCGAGCCGATTTCTCTGGATTGCAGAAGCGTTTACGCTGCTCTCAAAGGAAGTCGAAGTCTGCCGAAAGTAGCTGGCCCACGCACAGCTCAAGCTTGAGAACTTCAAGATGGGAGAGTATAACTGGACACATCGGCTGCACACGATGCAGATCTGACTGTACCAGGGAGATAAAAAAATGGGAAAGTCTCCACACCGACCCGACGTTATTGCAACAGACCCTGGACAAACCGTTCGGATTGGCCGGCCAACTCGATTCTCGATCGGGTGACCTTTCTCGAGCTTAAGTCGGTTCTCGCCTAGTTCTCCAAGAACTGCTGCACCCAAGGAAAGTGGACTAATTCCCTAAATCTGGAGTTGTAGCTGCTGGAACATGTGGAGGGGCCGCCCTGTAACGGATACTGAAGGAAGCGTGAACGAAGAAGGGGCTGTCGTTGAATCGGAAGAGGGAGTTGAGTCTGACATGTTCTTGATCTGAAAAGAATCGATATGGCGTGGGAGTCGGATCGCTCCCGTCGTGCGGTTGCGATCAGGCTCAGGGGCGGCTGTAGGAGAAAAACTCGGTCGCCCGGCTTTGGTCTCGACCCGACCGTTGGATGTTCTCGGCCAAGTCTAAAACGCCTCGCCAGTCTGAGTCGAACCCAAAACCTAATCACGTATCTCGCACTAGCAAATTTATTGAACTCCAAACCATGGGAAATTCTGTTCACTGCTATGACCCCGTTGGACTTTCCCTCCCGGTCATGGTTCGACGAGTTGAAGAAAACGTTGGACGCATTCGTTACGGATCAAGCTCTAGCGATATGGGAATCGACCCACCATTTGCCCTTTTCTCCAAAGAAAATGCAGAAGGATGAGCGAATGGCTGTGTACCATGGACCACGCAAGCGTCATCAAGTCGGGCTGGTGCGGCTTGGGTGTTGATTTGCAATTATATTGTGGTAGGCATTAACGCGAAGGAGTGCGACCTTGACGTCTTCTTGGTCCCTTCCGTGCTACATCTATCCGTTCGCCGGATCGAACGGAAGGGGTTGGAGTCTAATGCCGGAGATTGGATCCCCCGACATGGATGTCGATCGCCGGTCGGCACACAGCAAGATGCACTGACCGAGGTCGACCTCAATGATCCGTGGCGGAACCAATATCGCGACGATCCGTCAAGCCACTTTGGACTCCAATTTCCCCATCTGCGTCGTAAGTATGAAATTTAATTATCGTGATAGTCATTCGGTCTCCGCTCACCTTTTACTTCTAATCCATCAGTACATTTCATGACCGTTATATTCTTCCTTTTCAAAATCCATGACTCCACTTCAAACGAGCAAAATAGATCTACTTCGGATATGCAGGCAGTATTAACGCTAATCTTAACTTGAACTTTGTACAGTACGCAAGAAAACCACTGATAGTTGTACTAGTAACGTAATATGAAATTTAAGTAAAAACCGTCAGAGGTGAAGGCACTCACTGCGTAATAATATCAACAGATTTGAATACGAGATTCAAATCTCTCAGTATTCATCACTTGTTCACTCTGTTTATATGCAAACACAGCAACTTTGAAAATATGTAATCCATCGATTCCGACCGGGTCGGTTCCGACCTGTCGGTCGGTCAGAAATGCCGGTCGACCTGGACTATTGGGATTCCCGATCATCTTCCTCGTGGGTCTGCATGACCTCAAACCGGTTACGACTTATGCGTTCACGCTCGAACTCTCGTAGCGATGCTCCACAATTCAGACCTCGTTCATCAACCCAAGTCGAGTCATTATAACCTTTCCAGCGAACTAGAAAATCACGATGCGTTCGGCCATACCCTGTTTTCTTGCTCGATTGGGCGTCCATAATCTTTTCTACTTCGTATATATCTTGATCGAGCGGCCTTTCCCAGCTATCCTCTGGAAAAAGGGCTTCGTCGAAGTCGAACCTTGGTCTGTCTTCCGCCGAAAAAGTTATCTTCGGTTGATCGGGAAATTCCCTCACTAACCTCAGTTTCGATATATGGACGATCGGGAATACTCCGTAATAGGTACCCGCCGTGATCAGCCGGGTGACATGGTCGCTGATCAACTCAGCCACACGGAAAACTTGATGTCGCATGTGAGCCAGCTTCCTTGCATACCCTTCTTTCACATGGTCCAGATAGAGCCAGACCCTTGACCCCGGTTCGATGTTATGCGACCGGCCTGCTTATTGTTCTGGTCGTCTCTCTCTTGGATCGCCTTCCGAAGTCGTTCGTTGACCTGTTCCCGTGCTTCTTGGTAATTATTGGAGTCCCATGCGCCACCGGCGGGCCTTACGATCACGACTTCTGATACATCCGACCGGGATCCCACTTCGATGGTGGAACTTGAATCCCATCCGTAAGCCAAATAGTACGGAGTGTCTCCTCTGTCCGATCGAATGAAGAGCTTAGCGCGAACACCAGTTTTTCTGCATATTCGTCCCAGTCATGTTGAGCCGGGTCGGCAACATACACCTTTATCGCTCTTGTCAGAGTTTGCACCATCCGTTCGGCGTTCCCGTATGCATGCGGTCGGTAAGCCATCGTTGCGCTCTGTCTTGGACCTAGCATCCCATTACCGATCGGAAGGCTTCGGCCGTAAAACTATGCTCGCGATCATGTCGGATCACTTCACTTGCGCTGTTGTGCCTTAAATCACATAATTCGTAATTTTGAGCGACCTGTTGGGCTGTTCGAGTAGACCTGGCCTTAGCGATCATCAGACCTGTGAGCAGATCAATCCTAATCATCACTTTGGTATTGCCACTGAACGATTTTGGTTGGAAGGGGATGTGATCCATCGCTATCACTTGGAAGAGGTAGGTCACCTAGATATTTCAGGTGACCGGCGTCGTATGATCCACATACCCTTCCTGGTCTCGCAGTCCGTACATGTTGTTGGAAACGGTATAAGTGCGACAACCCGCTGTGGATCAGAACATGCAAAAGGTAAGATATATTTAGTATAATTACAGCCTAATATATATAGGGCGTGCAGTATGGGTGCAAGATGGAAAATGGGATGGAGTCTCACAAACTTTTGTACGCTTCGGTATAACCCTCAGTAACAATGTTTGCGAATCTTGTGATATGTTCGATCTACGCCTTGGTACCACCTTCCAGGATGACATGGTAATGACGCAAAATGTGGGTCTGTAAGGTTTCGGGAATAACCGGTTTTCGCCGATTGTTTACGATCTGCATCAGCGCAATCGGTCTTACAATAATAAAATAATGGTCCGTTTTCATCCACTTCATAACTTGGAGCAATTTTAACGCAATTCTTCGCTTCGTTCTGACTCGAATTATCCAGGTCACCATACAGATAGGTCTTCAGATCTACGATCCACTTTTCTTCATCCTAAGCTTGAAGAATCCTCTCGATTCGTAGCCGTTGTACTATTCCTTCAGTTAACACTTCATTCAAAATAGGTCTGCGGGGTGCCAATCGGGTTCGCGACCTGATCGTTATCATCACCTGCACCGGTCTCCTCCATCATCTGTTCGGATCAGTCCGGGTAACTACCAGATTGACGAGATCCAGGCCGAGCAGCATACCACGATTATCGGCTTCTTTGACCGTGATACCAGGTGAAGCGGCAGATATTCAGGCACTTTCCACAAGAGAGCGCTGCACGACCCAACACCCTTTAACCGCTTGCCGACCCATCGAAAATTAGGATGACCAAATCCGTGCTCAAACCTACAACCGGCAGGGAAAATGTGACCGTCTCCCTAGGTTGCTTCCGGGGAGATATTTCGATCAGAGCTTCATTGACTTCCGCCAGCGGCAAGGGTACCCAGAATTGTTCCTTCGCCCCTGGTACATTTGATGACCTCCAATGATCACTGCGACAGCAGTGTCGACCATCGCCCCAGTCTCCGATTAATTCCGGTCAATGATAACCACCAAGCCAAGGTGGGCCGTCATGAAAGTACTTTAATGGGTCTGGTCATCAACATAGTATAGCAGACATCCAATATACGTAATAATGCTAATACTTCTTTGTCCACAATGCCATTATTAACTTCGTTCGGCTTCAAGGTCCGACTCGTGAACGTGACCGGGCAGTATACCCCATCATGAATTTGAACCAAGGCAGCCGAGATCGCCCATTTGCTCGCGTATAGAATCACGACCAGACTTATTCAGGGTGGAAAAGTTTCTGAACCGGGGTCGTAGCCATCTTCGCCTTCAACATATCCAACGTGACCATGCCACGTTTCATATGGCTTCCGGATCGAGTTGAAGGCTGGTCAGCCTTACCGGTCGACTTTACGGACTCGGTCAACTGGTCGGGCTTGACCGGTAACGCTTCTAGTCGGCCGCGTTCCCGCAGCATATGGTAATTGACCTCTCTCAATTCGTCTAAGATAGATGCATCAACCGAAAAGTCTTTGATGAACCGGCTGTAATAGTTCCGGCTACAAAGAAAAGATTGTATGGCCTTTAATGATCTGGGAAACGGTAGGCTACTTAGTGACCCAAGTATGCGACTTTAGGTTAACTCCAAAACTCCTTGACCACACTGATCGACAAATTCCATCGTTCACAAATGTCAAGTAATCGTTCGGCCTTGTCGCACAGTATATCCCATGATGTGGCCGTGACCAAAATGACATCTATTTAGGATCGTCTTTCTTACACTGACGGTTTCCGATCCCGATCGGGTTTGCCCTCGGTAAACACATCGTGTACCTCGGTGGTTTCCCGACCGGCACCGATTTGAAGGTAACTGCACAAGGCGTTATCGATCAGCCTCTGATAGATATGAGGAGTGTTATTCAATCCAAACGCATCCGATTCCATTCAAAGAGACCGAAAGGCGTGACAAAGACGAGCCCTATCGGTCATCGATACGATCCAGAAACTCTGGCCATATCCAACGAGCACCTTATCCAAATCGTCACGTAGGTCATTGATCAAGAGACCATCAGCTTCGTAAGCTTATTGACCAACCTGTAATCGATATACAGTCTGATATCGAATCCATTTTTCTTAATCACGATCGGTGAAGCCCACGGCGATGATTACGGTCGGATAATTTTCGTACATAGTAGGCCCTTGATCAGGTCGGGTAACTTTTTCCCGATATTGCGACGCGACGCTACGGCAACGTTGGGCGATTGTCTTAACGCCCCCCACATCAATGTCACACACAGCTCTATACGCGGCAGGGGTAGGACATTGCCCTTTCCGATCAACAAATGTCGGACGACCCTCCTAAGCTGATTGATCTGTTCGGTAGTATTATTTTCAGGTCGCCGACCTGTAGGTCATCCAGGGTGACTTCTGGGACACTCGGCGACAATTTTGGGCAAAACAGCCATCTGGTTTTCGATACCATCGATGTACTGGTCACCGCCTTTATGTATTCTTACTAGGTCATCCTCTGGGTCTATTTCTTCAAGTCCCCCCTGACCCGTGGTCGACCTAGACAGGTCATCCGTCTCTCGATCCACTTTTGATTTCATTTCGTTTTTCATATATCACCGCGGATCTATTTTTCTCAGCTTCCTCTACCCGATCGACTTTGACACTTTCCCGGTCGATGATCAGGGCGACTTCGGAAAGCTGATCGTTACCGTCATCATTCAAAACGGTCGTCACATATGGTCCGGCTCTGAAAACATCCACGACCTTCGGACTTTCCTCGACATTTTTTTCACTGGTCGACCTTGAAAATAATTTCCTGACCAGTAACTTAGTAGGAGTGAAATATTCTGGCTTGTCTACCAAAGGTGAGGTATCCTGTTACTGATCAGGTCAGTAGTGGCCTGGTACGCCAGGTTCTGCCACTCGGTATATCTATGTGACCAAATCGAAATATACCCCATTTTGCCGGGGGTACCTTGCCTTCGAGGAACTACATTTCTACAACCATGTCTTCATGTACGATCGCTTTGAGTAAGTATCCAAAATAAATTTAGCTACTCGGCAATGCTTTTAAACAACCGATACACCAGAGATTTACCCTTCTCGGTCCTCTCGTACTAGAGTTAGATTCTTTCATTTTTCAAAATATCTATAGAAGATAGGAACCAAACTGTCTCACGACGTTCTAAACCCAACTCACGTACCACTTTAATTGGCGAACAGCCGAACCCTTGGAACCTTCTTCAGCTCCAGGATGTGATGAGTCGACATCGAGGTGCCACGGTTTATTTTATTGTAATTGGAGTTTTTTTTGACAGTTTAACAATGATAATGCTTGTTGTTGTAACAAGTATTTTTTTTACATTAGTTCATTTTATTCTTCAAAATATATGGCTACCGATCCACATTTATTATCAAGATTAGTAATTCTAATATTTGCCGATCACCTTAATAAGAGACGAGACCCATCGAGATAACCATAATTTCTATTGCCGATCGGCCGATTGAATCATTACATCGACCGATCGGGCGACCGGAATATTTTCGCACTGGCCCATTTCACCGTTTGTGTACGAACCCCGTATAACGGACGTCCTCCAGATCTGTACTTCGTCTGGCAGGGTCAGGGTTCCAGAAGAAAGGTCGAGGCGTATACCGGCCGAGTCCATAATATCGATACCCAGTATGGCATCCTGACCGGCTAGCCGGCCGACCCAAGCATTAAAATAGTAAACCAGGGAACCGACCAAGGTGATCTTGACACGTGATTCGCCTTCCGTTATATAATAACTTTAATTGATCCCGACACATTCTTGCCTTTGAGTATCGTCTACGCAACATCCAACCTGAGAGCAAATGCGGAGTCGATAATTGAGACTTCGGCCCCAGAGTCGAAAAATATAGTGGCCTTTTCGTTATTAATTTTTCCATTGTTTTCCCTGTTTAACCTACTTGTCGGAAGAGTGATTTTTCTTATATCCCCGGGATTTACCAGGCAATAGGTCGCAGCTCCATAATGGCGTCCCATCTGGAATATTCATCCACTCTGATACTATGGATTGGACACCGATTGGTACAATTTGAAACTGAATATGTATTGTCGGTTATTTCTTTTTCCTCGTATTTGTTTCTGTTACCGACGTATGCATTAATGCTGACCGTAGACCGCTTGGCTCGAACCAGATTCCAACCTGGCAAGCGATCTAGTTTAACATATTTTTGCCGTCAGGTGGAAGCATGTCGTCATGCTTGGTCGGAACGTACCGCTTCCGCATCTGGTTGAAAAATTCTCGATCGGACAGGAGCCTGCGTCACGGATTTTCCTACAAGTCTTACACACGAAAACAATGATCTGAAGGATGGACCTTCCGGTCGCACTTTCTTCATGCCATTCTCTTCCAGCAATCACGATCGTTATGTGTGGTTGACCCGCAATGAGCACATTCCCGACGGGGTCGGTCCAGATCGGGCTGGTTACTACTTCTTTTTGGACCCACAGCACCTGCGGTTATTGATCTCGGTCGGGGGTACGCGGTCGGGCATGGTTTTGGCCATGAAGATATGATGATATTACCCTTCATCAGAAATCAGACTCTACTCGGCGGCCCTCTTCTTCGGACCCGGCACTATCCGACTCGATCACGATCTTCCTGACCACTCTTGCCGGTCGGGTCAATGCCTTGACCTGGTCGAGGTGGCTTCGATCTGTATCTGTTCGACCCCATTTCAACATTTCACTCTCGACGCTTGGCACATTGCAACGTCCGCAGCGTCTGTTCCAGTTCTTTGACCTTTTTATTCACAGAAGCGTCAACTGATCGGCCAGGTCACGATACTAATGAAATGTCCAACGTGTTCGCGAACCATGTTCACATACTTCGGGTACTTGATGGGCATCTTTTCACTTACACCGGCCACGTTCAAACTCGGTCGGAGTTTTATCGGACCTCTTTTTCGTATGGTAGTTATGTCTTGCGACCGATACCCCCGAGTTGCAATATTGCGCCTCCAATTCACCACATAACTGAGGCCACTTCGATCGGACCCCCGACTTAATTGTTTAAGCCAGTTCTTGGCCGGAACTTTTGCCCGGTCGGCGAGCACCAGACATCTCTTTCTCCTTCTGGCGTCTTGTCCCGTAAGAAAGTGGACTTCATTCGGCTGAACCAGGCTCTTGCCTGGTCATCATCATATCCTTACTAGTGATTTTTTTAATTCGGAGATCGCCGACATTTGGACTCGGGTGACCGTTCCAAAATCGAAATCAAACGCTTAGACCGAGGCCATACACGCCCTACGAGGCATCCCCAGGTCAAGATCGTCCGGATCGAAATGCTGACTTGTTCCCCCGACCGATTCCATATCGACATCACTAATGGGGGGGGGCTTATCGGGTCGCCCCTGCTAATTCTTCTGGTCAACTTGGCGATTTGGTCGGGCATTTTCAATCCGATCGGACCGAGTCCATATCAACATCTGCTGGCGTTGGAGCCGGCTTAGCAGCTGACCGGTCGCATTTCGGTCGTTGCTGCGATGATTGTCCCTGATCCGGTACATGTTGTTGCGACACGTTGTTTCTGTAAGAAACGTTCCAGCATGGATGCAAACATGGTTCGCATCTGGTCAGGGACTCCGGTCATACTTGCGAAGTCATTGTTTCGGTCTGATGGCTCTCCACAGTATCTCGAGCGACCACATAGCTGTCTTCAGACCCGACCCGACTCGGACGCCTTCCCGTTTTCTTTTCCGGCTATGTGCTTCGATCTTGGGACCGAGCAGCCGGGTCCCTTTCGGACCTAACATCACGCGTGGTTGTTCTTCAAACAAATATTGAATTCACGCAAGTAAAATGCTCGTTCGATATCTTTATCCGTGATCGCCCCAATATATTCGGTAGTTTTCTCTTCGTCATCCTCCAACATCTTCTGTTTGGATTTATATATTTCTAAGGTGGATCGTGCTAATCCGCCCCCAACTTTTCCATTTTTTTATAATAGGATCGAGTTCTCAACCTCGATCCTTTCCCGGATCATAGTTAGTTTTACCATAACCCGAAGCGGCTCCGGTCCGAGCCTTATGGGGGGTTATTTCATCTTAATATCGACCCGGCACTCCGCCCGACCAGGTCGATCATCGCTTCCTTTTAACTTGGGCAAAATCGGAGACGATAGACCTTCCGCCAATACACTCGAATCACTTTGATCGCTAAATCATTTTCATCGTCGGAGGAATCACGGCGATATCCAAAGTCACCAAGTGATCCGGGGACGAGAATCATTGTGGTGGAGCCGATTTCCAAATCCAGGCAGAAGTTCTTGGAGGAACCGGGATTCCCACTGGCCCGGACGACCAATCGGAGAGGGTACTCGCGAATTCTGGTCCATCTCTTGATTGGACCAATCACCTCTAGGGCGATCGGCCCGATTCTCCCGGTCTTCCGGCCAATCATCTTGAACGACCGGATCCATTTTAAGCTTCAGCTAATCTTGTATACCCATTGGTTCACTAAAGCAGGTGGACTCTAGATGAAAGCGATCTTCCTGGTCAGGTCGGGGGAATGACTTTTTCGAGACGGGTTGTTCTCCGGTGGAAATCTTCACCGTAGGACGGATTAGGGGTGGTACTTTACGTTAAAATACCGTATAAGTTGCGGCCGGGAAGTTTCGACCGACCGGACCAGCCAATAACGAGAGATCACCAATAACCACTTAGCGATACGCAAATTCCACGATATAATCACGATCTTCCTCAGTAAATCCACGAAATTATCTCCACAAACTCTTCCAATTAATTAACGTGTTCAAAACACGTGGACGTGAGGGGTGAGCCAAAATGCATCTGTGCGCGTCTCAACCGGGAATAAGCTGAGCTACTGGGGACCTAGTCAACCCTGTGCTCCCAATAACCGCCGACACGTGGCGGAGCGACTCTTTGTTTTGGGGGTAAATTCAATCCTATCAAAAAACCAATACTAAGTGAACCGTAGACCACTTACCCAACTTTGAGCTTTATCATCCCGTCAACCGCTCCGCTCCGGAGTGGACAGGTACGCACGTAATTCTTTCGTTACAATAACACTTCAAAGGTTTTATTTAAAACAACTATTTATTATGACATTTCAACAAGGGCGTGGGTACCCCCCCCCCCCACCCACACTCATGTACCATAAAGAAGGTACAACGTACCGTAAATAAGGCGGGGGAGATGTTATTCGGACCCCCTCTACAGGATATTCGGACCCCCCTGTACCGTAAGACAGGTACGATGTACCTCAATGAATAAAGCCACGACATTCTGATACGTGGAGTCGTGGACATTGTGGCGAATTCGTCATTCCCAAAGCCTATGGTCTCGTTCTCAGCGTTGCTCAGTCTCCTTCATGTGAACGATTTATAGATCGCTGAATTTCGTCTCCACCTCGTTAATTGTCGCCACTGTCGAGTATTTGCCTAGCATGGATGTTTGCCATGGTGACTAGGTCGTCTTGCGGCGAAGTCATGAAGTGTGCATCTTTAAGGCGAACGAAGTTGGTTTTACGGCGAATCTGATCAGCTTTACACAAAGCGTCCGTATCGCAATTGTCGAGGTTATTCACTTTGGGGAAGAATGGATTAATGGTCATCCAATGGGGCTGTGCTGCATCTTCAAGTGGTGGTCGTATCGAATTTGCTGTAAAGCTCTAGTTTTGTAGATCTTTACTCTTTTAACGTCTCCAACAGGTCAGGACGGTACATCGTACCTGTCTTACGGTACAGGGGGGTCCGAATATCCTGTAGGGGGGGGTCCGAATAACATCTCCCTTAAGGGGTTTCCTGCAACTCGACTCGGTCCCGCTAATGTCAATGGTTTTGAAGATGCTCTTGCTGAATTAGAAGAGAAAAGTTGATACAAGTCAAGAAAACTTAGCTAATGCTTAACCATTATTAAGTATATTTCTTGAACACTTTTCAACTAATTCTTTCTTCTTGCTTTTAGCAGTTGAACAGCATCTAAGACTAAAATAAGCATAGTTAGGCAGCGGATACAAAAACATTCTAAACCAAGTAGAATCTATCTTGCTGCAATCTTGCTACTGGACCCAAGTAAAAAGCTTTGTGGCCATATGAAAAGCGGTTTGACTGTCCTTTACAGGATTGTACTTCATTACAATAGAAGGTCAAAAGGTACAGGTAAAATGAAAGCATTAAAGGATATAAACTCCATAATACGCAGATTTAGAGGAAACTTTGGCCTAATAACGTTCTTTAATTGATATCTTGATAGCCCTAGCAGCTCTTAGCTTTTGCATTTTTGGTTACTACACCCACTAAGTCAATAATTTGATTGCATGATAAGCACCCAGAAATCAGCCTGATGCGGGTCAATGCAGAGAATATATTGTCAGCTTTGAAGAGAAATCGTTGCACTCCCTTTTGCTGCAAAGACGGTTAAAGATGACGGTCTTGTTATGCGCACGCCACACAGACTTCATTATTTATGGTACGTTGTACCTACGTTATGGTACAGGGGGGGGTACCTAGCGGGGGGGGGGTATTCTGTCACGCCGTTTAAACAAATCACTACTAATACAAGAGTGGTCCGTAGGACACTAACATGGTGCTGAAAAAGTTGCTGGGAACGGCTCAGGATAGATGGCGCATGCGTCGTATGCCACCTCAAATGCGAGCTAAAGACACGCGACTTGCTTTTGCTGAAATCCTTGTACGGCAATAGACAGCAAAAGCCAAACCTCTTCCTCACTATACATGAAAAACAAAATTAATGCTATTCGTTCTTAAAAATAGGGCGATGAGAGTCAAAAGGGGCGATGGCTTCGTACTGGTCCGATCCTTCAAATTATGGACCTATTAGCTGGAACAATTGCGTCCCGAGTATCTTTAGGTCCCATTGCTACTATTTCGTTCGATCGAGTGGACCTGGTGAAGCCAGTGTTTCATGGAGATCTGGTGCGTGTTGAGGGGGAGGTCATTGGCCTAAGTAACTCGTCAATGGCGGTCCAAGTGAGTGGCTTTCGTCACGATGTCCCCAGTGGCACGTACCAGCACACACACGATGCGTTGATCACAATGGTGGCCATTAATCGCTTCGGACGTCCGCGTAAGGGCCTGCCACAGCTTTTTGATCCCGATCGGGCAGACTATTGTCTAAAAATGAGAGAAGTGGCGAATAAGCGCAAAGATTTGGCGAAAAGATGGCGAAAAGAACAAGATGCGGTGGACCAAATTCCGTTTATCCGGAAGAGTGACTTGTTACCTGGTGAGACTAAAAGTGAATACGTTTCTGTGAGTGCGACAGAAATTCAAGTGCGTAACTGGTTCTTACCACGTAATCTCAATTCCAATGAAACGGTTTTTGGGGGAGACCTCCTCACATGGATGGTACGGTAACGTCTTATTATTGCCTAAGTGAAAAAAGGATTAAGTAAAATAATTGTTTCTTGTTGTCTTTTAGGATCGAGCAGCGTTATATTGTGCACAGAATTTCACCAAGTCGGAGAATATGGTCACAATTGCAATGAATCGCATCCTGTTCAAGCTGCCAATATCGGTCACAGATGTCGTCACAGCGCGTGCTCGCATTGTCAACGTTCGGTGCGTAATATCTATTGGATAATCGTACCCTTCTATTTTGTGATGTTTAAAAATAATTACTTTACTGGTTCTAATAATTGTAATTTAGTCGCTATCGTCTTGAAGTCGAAGTCGAAGTGTTCGTTAACTCCATTGTCGGTGGTGGCGAGCGCAAATCTCACAGCGGGTGCGTTATCTCTATACAAAATTCACGTAGAAAACGGTGGGCTCATTTTCCTTTTCGTATGTCTATCTGCTCCTTTAGCTACTTTACGGTGCTTAATTTGGGAGAAAATAACGCTTATAAAGCGATTGACAAGGGGCTTAAGATCGACGAAGACAATCAGCGCGAGATGAAGATGTTGCTGAAGGCTCAGAAGCGTCTAGAGTTTGCTGAAGAAGACAGAAATCTGCATTCTTTAAAGACGTTAGAGCCCCGCCTGTAATTGCAAGTTAGATGCGAGCAGATCGTGACAGATAGACCCTCATGGCTTGATTATGGGACATTTTCTTGTCACTAACCTTAGAGAGAGTTACATACATGTACCATTGGTCGTAAAGACATTTCATTCCGACATCCATCAGAGTTATAACCCCATTCTTTTCGTAATTCACGACACTACAATGGATCCGTTCATCATATGTTAAGGCTTGAAGTACTGATGAAAAGTGCAGGAGACAACAGTACACCTTTATCCTCCCCTGACTCGACCATAAGGAGTCGTTACTTTTCAAAACTCGTTGTCCAAGAATTTAGTCGCCGATATTATTGGTCTTCCCGCTCTTTGCATCATATGTTCCTACGTTCGCGTAGAGAGGTCAATCACGATAAGCACATGGCCATTTCAATTCATGGCTGTTTAGGGAAAATGTCTAAACTGATCCCTAGTGTCGAAAGATTTGCTGAATGGTAACGTTTCGCCAGAACTGGTAGTCACTTTTCAGAGCCGGTAAAAATAGGAGCTATGGCCAACGCCACACATGGTAGCTCTTAAAACATACGTCAGAGGTTTCGAAATTTAATCCCCAACGAAATGTCGAGGGGTAGGAAGAACGGTAAATGCGCAAGAATAACGATAATATGACGACTTCACAAAAAATATTTAAATGGAAAAAGGTTCGTTAGATCAGGCGATTACCAATTTACGCATTTTTCTCTAAAAAATGGATATGTCGTCGAAGATAAGAAAAAGTCGAAACGAAAAAAAATCGCACTATTGTGCTTCACGTGTGAGGGGAGATTATACTAGTTATTGAACTAGTTAAGTCACTTCTTCTGTATAGGGCGGCTAAATTTTGGTGGTGCTTCAACGCGACGCTTGGCCCTGCCAGACCTATCGCAGCAACGGCACAAATCAAGTGGCATTGCGAGATTGCCCGAAAGTACCGTTGTATCCAAGCGGTTCTTATCTGCATGTAATTTACATGATGTAAACCGTGCTACTGATTTAACTGTACAACTAAAGGACAGCTGCAAACGAGGCAAACCTTGATAAACGGTTTTCATCCAAGTATGAGTGCTTTTTAGTCAAGTGGGCTGCTCAAACGTATTTGATCTTATTTCGGTCTTATTCTTGACATTACAGGTACAGGTACTAACAAAGAATGATAAAGGCATGCCACCAGAAATGAACGTCTGAAATGTTAACACTACATGTTGTGAGTGGTAACTTTTACCTTACAACTTAATTCTATTCATAATGTGCTGGATTATGGTATAATCACATGCAATGAGTTCATACGATTTATCCGCCATCTTGCTCACAGCATCATTCTCAGCTCCCAGGACAGGAGTAACAAACGACCTCTAGCATGAGTTATCACGGACATTTTCCCCTTAACCATTGACCGTATCGGCTCACCAATAAAGCAAACTCAAGTATAATTTTAACCCAATCCCGTAATGTAATGCTTTTTGTCGACGTAGGAGCTTAAAAAGTCAATCACTGATCGTGTACCGATCGCAAGAAAAAACACTTGGTCTAGTTTACGCTCACAACGCAACCTTCATCCATCTCTGTCCTTTCCACAACAGCGGGTCTCGGCCAATCTTTACCATGCTGCTGCACCCTATCTATCGTCTTGCAGTATCGTGTTTCAATCATGATGAACACCTCATAACGGAAAATACCATCTCAAAGAAAAAGAGAATTTGCAAAAATTGTCTTTTTTAGTTAGTGTCGAATGAACCTAGACCGTCAAACCTCCAGCTATAGTAACACGCCACAAAGTTCTGCCGGATCCGACTCGACAGCTGTACTTGGGATGGCTATGTCTCGGCAGGATTTTATCCAACCTCCTGAAGTTGGATTAATGTCTCCCGGTGCTCCTATGGAAACTTGGAGCAGTATAAAGGACCAGCACCGCACGCCTTTAGCAACAACAAAGTCCCCGTGAAGCCCAAAATCGCGCTCTTTGACCAAAACTCAGAGATTTCAACCGAAGGCTTTCGTCAACGTGCAGCCTTGCAAACGTGTTCGATTAGTTGGCAGCATATTTCATATTTTATCCAACCGAAAGGGACGACCCGCAGTCGGTTTCGTACGCACAGCAAACGTGGGTCCAATCCGTCCGAACTCGAAGCCCAAATTGAACGACTACAGCCACGAAAAATTCTCAATAATGTCTGGGGACGATCGGGTCCCGGTGAATTAACGGCCATCCTCGGGCCCTCAGGAGCCGGCAAGACGACGTTACTCGATATGCTCGCTGATCGTGTTCCCTCGGAAGGTTCGGGGGTCCATTTAGAAGGTCTCGTCGAAGTAAATGGCCAGCCACGCGACCTGCGCACGTTTCATTCCATCATGAATTATGTCTCCGAAGATATGGCGTTTCTCGGCGCGTTTACAGTGATGGAGACGCTCCAGATTGGAGCAGGCTTGAGTTTACCGGGTCATATGCCCCCCGTTCAACGTGAAGCTCGTGTCCAAGATGTCATTGATGCCATGGGTTTACGGTCGTGTGCTACGGCTCGAGTGGGGGATATTTTCCATAAAGGCATTTCCTCAGGACAACGAAAACGACTGGGAATTGCATTAGAATTGTTATCGGATCCAGCTTTGTTATTATTGGATGAACCCACGTCCGGGTTAGACTCGTCGTCGGCGCGAGGAGTGATGCAATATATTGAACGATTATGTCAAGAAGGGGGCAAGAATGTCGTGTGTAGGGCAAGAATGTCGTGTGTACAATCCATCAACCGTCGTCGTCCATTTACAGTATGTTGACCAACCTCATTATTCTCAGTGGCGGTGAACTCGTGTACAGTGGCCCCACGAATGCTGCGATTCCTCACTTTTTTTCCATGGGCTACGTCTGTCCCATGTATACGAACCCAGCGGAATATTTTGTCCATCTCGTCAATACCAATTTCCACGATGGGTTAAAGCTTGAACCATTTACGCGAGCTCTAAAAGACAGTGCCGAGCCCCAACGCCTTCGTGCTGATGTTGTCCGTGACCGATCGCGTCGGGATTACGTTGCAAGCCCCGAACTCTTGAAAGCCATGCGGCCATGGCCAATGGATCAATTTCTTGTCCTACTAAAACGCAATTTGACCAATAATTGGCGCCATCCGGGCGTCTTTTGGTTACGTGTACTCATGTACGTCCTCTTATCGTTGATGGTGGGTACAATGTACTTAAGTTCGAATACGATAAAAAACAATTCGATGGTCCCGCTACTGTTCTACGTTCAAGCGTTTCTCGTCTTTATGTCCGTTGCGGCACTTCCAGCGTTATTAGAACATCGAGCAGTGATGGAGCGCGAAATGCGGGCGTACGCTTTGTCACTAACGGGTTACACCTTATCGAACCTTTTGGCGTCACTCCCTGGGATTCTGCTCATCTCGGTGCTCGCGTCACTTATTGTTGTCTTTCTCGCGCACGTTCATTCCTTTGGAATGTTTCTCTTGAATTTGACTCTCTCGTTGATTGCCGCGGAATCGCTAATGCACTTGCTTGGGGCGGCGGTGCCTCATTATATTATGGGCATTGCTTTAGGAGCAGGACTCTTTGGGATGTTTATGCTCTGCGAAGGCTTTATGGTCCCCTATGACGATATGCCCGTCTATTGGAAATGGGGCTATTATATCGCTTTCCATACGTACTCGTTTGAGTCGTTTATGTACGACCATTTCTCTAAAGTTGACACCGACGAAGCGTGGGCGTTACTGAAATCCTATGGCATGAACAAGGTGAACGTGTGGAGAGATATGATCATTTTAGCTGTTTACTCGGTCATCTTGCAAGTTCTTGTCATTGGTGTGCTCACGCTTCGATTTAATCGTCATCGTCGACGTTAACTAGTGTTTATGTATAGTAACCTTTTTATAAAAAAAACGTCAATAACACTTGAAGAGTCGTGCCGTGCTTTTTTTTATTTTGTATCTTCAATTGTTAAAACCAAATCACATGATGCATAGACAAAGATGTACAGTATTTTCTTAACGCTCTCCACCTGAGATCTCACGTCAAAAAGACGATGAGCAGAGAATGGGCTTTAGCGTAAGTCTATGTTTATAATTGTGATGCTCCAATGCTCCTTTTACAGGCACGACTGAAGTTAGGTACTTTAGTTTTTAACATGTATTGTCGTACAAGTTAGTTACCAGAGGCTATTGACCCCTATCAGTCACCTAGCCCTAAACCAAAAACCCTTAGAGCGCTACGGCTGCATGCAGCACCTACTACATGGATACCATCCAGCAAGGTGTTGCAAACAAAAGCCTCCGCTTGCATTA
>MIQA02015260.1:0-12948 GCA_001887855.2 Sclerospora graminicola | reverse complement strand
CAAAGGCGATCCAATTTGCACTCGTAAAACCTCCAATAATTTATATATAAATGCACTAGATGATCGAGACCTGTAATTTTAGTTCGAAGCACTTTGGCGCCGGAGAGGAATTGATTCCATTCCCACTCAAGTTTATTCTGACTTTCACGATACGCTCTCGCAGCCAAGGACGGCCTGAGCCACTCCGAATAAACATGGGCTACAATGACGACAACAAACTACTGCTGCTCGCGCAAAAGGGTTGTCAAGCTTAAGTAGTGCACTTGCTGTTGCTGCCCCGCGTGAGGACGAAATACCATTCATCCCAGACGTGCGCTTTGACATTTGGTCGTTTCACCGGCACGCTGTAGACTCGACATCAGGGTTCAATGCTGCTTGGATCGAGCAGCTTGTTGTCGGTCTGCTGCTTGTGGTGATTGTGACTATTCAGCGCGGCAGGATCAATGTCTTCGATGCGTTGTGCATTGCGATGTAAAAATTGAGCTTTGTTAGACGCTACGCAGACAATTTGGAGGAATTCGGTCAAAGTATGGCGCTCAAAGCCGCATTTTCCTACGCTGTTGTACGAAAAATTGCGTGACATGTATTTTCGTCTTGATTTAGTCAAGTCGCGACTAGTATCCTACTGTCGTACAATTCGCCGAGTTGGAAGCGCCATGATTTCTATCTTTGGCTTTATTGATGACACTAAAGTATCCATCACAAGACCGTCGCCACCAAAAGGGTATTGATTTACGACATCATTGCTACAGTGGTCATAATGAGATGAATTTCCCCTTATTCAGGCGGTAACAGCACCTGACGATTTATTGATTTCCTCAACTGTCTTGCATCAAACCAGTTCTCCTACTAAGAAACGTGACTTCCAGGATGAGTAACCTCCAACTTTTTGTAACAATCTGGCGAATTATTACCTCGATATGCTTATCATCGATTTTCACACCTTGCAGCCTATAAACAGCTTGAATCTCAGATACCATATAGCTAGCAAGATCTTATTTAAAATACCATATTTATTCTGTGAAGTTAGCTCATTATGCTGCTTTATAGCTACAATCCTATTCTTAAGGAACATTACAAAACAAAACGAGCTAATTATCGTACTAAGTAACGGAATCCAATATGAGGTTTATTATTCCAATTCGTTACATTTATTTTGGCATTAATAATTCTTTTCAACAATAAGGCCCTATGTACTTATGGGCTTAAAGGAATATAAAAAAATAGGAAGCAAAAAGTTACGAATGCTCCGCTCATGTTTCAAACGCCAGGAATCTTAACAGCCGAATAGCAGTGCCTGGTTGAAGAGAAGATAATTACCCTTCTGAAGCATTGCTAAGTTAAGCATAACCGTTCAGCGAGTTCAATTATGATGTTAGCTACATTGCTTTCATTATTTGTACAATCATATATAATTTTCGATAACTAATGTACCTTTACCTTTAGCATCTGAGGTAATACCGCCACCGATGTCATTAGTAGTATATATGTCTACACCGTCTTCAAGTGTTAAAGTTCTGTCAGCACCTAAGTGAAAGTTTTTAAAGTATTGTTTGCATCTGCAGAAAGCCTTGTTCCAGCTTTCAAAGTTGCGTCGTCAGCTAAGTATAACGTACCTTTACCAGCCTCGTGAGTATAATCACCAATTAAGAATTATTATGTTTTCGATGATTGGCCTGCCACCACTTGCAGGATTTTTCGGTAAATATTTAGTGTTTTATAATGCAGTACTACAAGGGGAGATAGTATTGGCTCTTCTTGGTGTGCTTACAAGTGTTAGTTCAAAAGGTTAGAGTTTTAGATAACAGAAAGGAAAAGACGACTTTTACGATTGTCGATGCTATCGTAAAAGTCGTCTGGAGGGTCATGAAGGAGCGTCGCCACGACCGCGATGCTTACGAAAGAGCAAACCGTTCGAATATCTCAGTTTTACAGTGAAACATTGGATAGTCGCTATATATACGGCGTTCGTGCCTACGGCGTCAATAATGTTATCATGAGTGGATTTGAGGGACACCTTTACAGCCGACAATATCAGGAATTCAACAGCGACATGAGTCCATTACGAACGGCAGTCAAGTGAAATTTAATGTACCCAAATCTCTGGAAGAAAATAAAATAAAGCGGCAAATTCAACATCGAATTTAGCCACTCGCTACGATTGATATATGGCAATGCTAGACAAACAACCATAATTGCTATCAACGCGGAACCGTGATAGTCATTTTTTCAGTTAGCTATGACCAGTGGTGTGGTGAAGTGACTTGGAAATTAACGGGCTAATGAGAAGTGAGTGCATCCACCTGATTGGTGGAAATGTTGGTCCTAGCCAGCTGCCCGGATCGGCCATCATGGGACGTGGGCTGGTAGCTGCCGGAAGTATTCTCTAGCGGCAGGATGGTTCCAGGCACGGAATCGAGCCAGATGGGCGTGATGAAGGGACTTGTAATTGGGCTAGCCGGAGATGGGCCGTCCGGATCAGTAGGTCGGATGACCGCCGATGGTGTATGACCGAAGGGCGGATTGTTTGAAAGATGTATGTGCGAAGGATCCTGAAGAAGGCTGGGCTTTGTGGAAGACTGACGAGACGCCAGATGTGGACACTGGGCTGCTAAGAAAGAGTTAACACCAGCGGCCAAGTGGGCTTAGATGGATGGCTATCCAGGTCGAGCCGGATATTTGGTGTATGGTACATGAAGGAGTATCTGGATGGCAGCTGGACGGTGGCTGGATATCTGGTGTACGGCACACAAAGGAGTATCCAGGCCTGCTGACTGGCCTGTTGTACCGTACACCAAAGAGCATCCAGGTGGAGCCGGATGGTTTTGGTGTACGCCACACAAAAGAGATCCAGGTGGAGCTGACTGGGCTATTTCAGGTAGGATACATGACTAGCCAGCCGGGCTATTTGGGGTAGGTTACACAAAAGGGGATATTGGATTAAGGGTAAAAATCAGTATACGTTTCGCTTTCTAAGACACAAGCCGCTTTCATTGGTTCACAGCAGAGGGATAACAAGGTCCCCTCTTGCTGCTATTGGTTTGCCCGGGGAAGGCTAAAGTAACTCACCGGAAGTCCCCTGACCGGGAGTCGCCGCGTCGCGTATACTCAACTCAATTCGCCCGTGTTTTGAACACTGTTTATCTGTATTGGAAAGTGTGGTAACGTTTTGGCCTACTGTGGAAGATTGTGGAGTTTCATTTGGATTCCCTATTTCATACATGACTGGATTTACCCCTTTATTATCTTTGGTTTAGCTGGCCGATCGATTATTCTCGGTCCAGCCTTCGCAGAATACAAACTCTAAGTATATTGCCAATCCTGCTCCCCGATGAAGATTTCCGCCCAGGAGCTACCCCTAGTCCTAACCCTCGTTTCCCTATTCGACGGACTTTTAACCTTTCGCCCTAGGGTCCATCAAGAGAGCGCAACCGCCAGTGCTGACGGGTACACAAGGTGAGCTTTTCGAGCATGGACCATCCAAGTCGTCACGACCAAGGTGATGGGAGTGACCGATCCAGCCGGCTGGAGGCCGGGTCCGATCGAGACCTGGATGGACGGAGTACTCCCTCCGACAGTCAGTCATCTGGGCCCCCCGTGGGTGTTCGCATCTCAGAAGGAATTTCTGAGAGCGACTACACCACAATGGTGCGCGTGCCCGGATTCGAACCAGGGTTATCACCGCGAGTCCCTTGTGGGTGAAAGACCTAAACCTGTCAAATTCGTTGAAGACGTTGTGTCGGGTGCATTGGGGATAATCATATTTTAGGCACGCGTGAGCGGCTTAACGCACCTTTAATGTTGCTGCTACATTTGATCCACGTGCTTCGAATGTTAAGGAGCAGGCTACAATAAAACTGCAGACACACTTTTTGTGCCTTTTGATCGATCGAGTAGATTTCAAGTTGACCTATTAATACCGATATCTGAGCTAACGTGTAGTGTTAAGCTGCGATGTCTCTTGTTTAAATTTAAATTAGCATCCCCACTCCAGTTGAATTCAGCATTTGGGCGATTCATTTGTCCGATTGATTGCGAATTTGACCATGGGTAACGTTTTGTTGACGCAGGATCGTTGTGGGGTGGGTAAAAGTGGTTAGGAGGATCACCATGAGACAACAATAGATATAGAATGAAAATTAGATGTGAATACGCATTGTAGGTTGCGTAACAAGGCGCAAAATTTTGTGATAAAGGATGGGTAAGGTAGTGTTGTGGCGCCTCGGTAGCTCAGTTGGGAGAGCGTCAGACTGAAGATCTGAAGGTCCCTGGTTCGATCCCGGGTCGCGGCACTTTAAGCACGCGTGAGCGGCTTCACGCGACTTGATGTTGCTGCTGCATTTCATCCACGCGCCGCGAATGTAAAGGAGCAAGCTACAATATAACTGCAAACACAGTTTTTGTGCCTTTTGATCGATCGAGTAGATTTCAAGTTGACCTATTAATATCGATATCTGAGCTATTGAGCTGCGATGTCTCTTGTTTTGATTTGGATTAGCATCCCCACCCCAGTTGAATTCAGCATTCATACGGTTCAGTTGTCCGATTGATTGCGTATTTGACCATGGGTAACGTTTTGTTAACGCAGGATCGTTGTGGGGTGGGTAAAAGTGGTTAGGAGGGTCACCATGAGACAACAATGGATATAAAATGAAAATTAGATGTGTATACGCATTGTAGGTTGCGTTACAAGGCGCAAAATTTTGTGATAAAGGATGGGTAAGGTAGTGTTGTGGCGCCTCGGTAGCTCAGTTGGGAGAGCGTCAACTGAAGATCTGAAGGTCCCTGGTTCGATCCCGGGTCGCGGCACTTTAGGCACCCGTGAGCGGCTTCACGCGACTTGATGTTGCTGCTGCATTTCATCCACGTTCCGCGAATGTTAAGGAGCAGGCTACAATATAACTGCAGACATAGTTTTTGTGCCTTTTGGTCGATCGAGTAGACTTCTAGTTGACCTATTAATATCGATATCTGAGCTAGCGTATAGTGTTGAGCTGCGATGTCGCTTGTTTTGATTTGGATTGGCATCCCCACCCCAGTTGAATTTAGCATTCAGACGGTTCATTTGTCCGATTGATTGCGTATTTGACCATGGGTAACGTTTTGTTGACGCAGGATCATTGTAGGGTGGATAAAAGTGGTTAGGAGGGTCACCATGAGACAACAATGGATATAGAATGAAAATTAGATGTGAATACGAATTGTAGGTTGCGTAACAAGACGCAAAATTGTGTGATAAAGGATGGGTAAGGTAGTGATGTGGCGCCTTGGTAGCTCAGTTTAAAGTTGTCTATAATACTAGAATTAGACGGAGAGACTACTCAATCTACCTAGCTTAAATACTGACTATACTACAAATATGTGTAGTATACATATATACTGTAACATATGTGGTTGCTACAATGTTTCTTTTGGGCGGTGCCAGTTGGTTGGATCCCTATTAGCTCAATCGGTAAGTAGCTCGGTTTCCATGCAGGAGGTCGTGGGTTCGATCCTCGCAAGGGATTTTGAAAATCCTCTCAAAAATGGTATCGTGATGTTGTAGAAAAAATAGAAGAATACCAAGAAGAAAAACAGAAGACCACAATGAAGAAGAACACACAAAGGAGAGAAACCTAAACAAAGCAGAACATTGTACTGCAACTGTTAATTTGGATAGCGCAAAAGAAGGGGAGAGACGAGGCTGGTACAGGGAGCAAGACCCAACACCCTATGATGCGACACAAGTTTATGAACATGAAGCAGCTGACAAAATGGGACTCCCATTGATGAGGGATAGTGAAGGTAACATATCACTGCTCTATACTAATTTAACAAGGAAGCTGGATGTGGGGGTGGAGATGTTTAAAAACCCTAAACTATATTTGGTGTATCCGATTCAGCCCATGGGCTCGCAATGTTGAAGATACACCTATTTTTCAGTGTGAGCAGACGGGAGGCTAGTCGGCAGCAAGCTGTTAAGCATTTGGATGCATTTCTTTTGGAAATGCAGCAAAAGACGCTCTGGGCTGTTCACCACCAACAGCAGCAGCAAGACATGGAGGAGGCACTAACAATTGTACACAAGACGACCAAATGATAGAGATCGAGCCCAGCTAGAAGGAACCAACCCAAGGCTTCAAAAATGCTGCAGTAGCGTCTAATTATGTCTATTTTTTCTTCTTGTAAGCATCATAATTTTTTTCAGCTAAAAAGAAGCTCTGTAGGAACTAAGCCATAGCCAAGAAAGTATAGGTTGTGTAAAAGTAAATACAAAGCCGACTTTCAACTGAGCTACCGAGGCGCCACATCACTACCTTACCCATCCTTTATCACAAGCTTTTCTGCCTTGTTACGCAACCTACAATTCGTATTCACATCTAATTTTCATTCTATATCCATTGTTGTCTCATGGTGACCCTCCTAACCACTTTTATCCACCCTACAATGATCCTGCGTCAACAAAACGTTACCCATGGTCAAATACGCAATCAATCGGACAAATGAACCGTCTGAATGCTAAATTCAACTGGGGTGGGGATGCCAATCCAAATCAAAACAAGCGACATCGCAGCTCAACACTATACGCTAGCTCAGATATCGATATTAATAGGTCAACTAGAAGTCTACTCGATCGACCAAAAGGCACAAAAACTATGTCTGCAGTTATATTGTAGCCTGCTCCTTAACATTCGCGGCACGTGGATGAAATGCAGCAGCAACATCAAGTCTCGTGAAGCCGCTCACGCGTGTCTAAAGTATCGTGACCTGGGATCGAACTAGGGAACTTCAGATCTTCAGATCTTCAGTCTGACGCTCTCCCAACTGAGCTACCGAGGCGCCACAACACTACCTTACCCATCCTTTATCACAAAATTTTGCACCTTGCTACACAACCTACAATGCGTATACATATCTAATTTTCATTCTATGTTGTCTCATGGTAACCCTCCTTACCACTTTTACCCACCCCACAACGATCCTGCGTCAACAAACGTTACCCATGGTCAAATACACAATCAATCGGACAAATGAATCGTCTGAATGCTAAATTCAACTGAGGTGGGGATGCCAATCCAAATCAAAACAGGCGGCATCGCAGCTCAACACTATACGTTAGCTCAGATATCGATATTAATAGGTCAACTAGAAGTCTACTCGATCGATCAAAAGGCACAAAAACTATGTCTGTAGTTATATTGTAGCCTGCTCCTTAACTTTCGCGGCACGTGGATGAAATGCAGCAGCAACATCAAGTCTCGTGAAGCCGCTCACGCGTGTCTAAAGTATCGTGACCTGGGATCGAACTAGGGAACTTCAGATCTTCAGATCTTCAGTCTGACGCTCTCCCAATTGAACTACCGAGATAGAGGCCCACCCCGGTGAAGTGGTTAAGCACCAATTCGAAAACCCAAAGGTCGCTGGTTCAAACCCCACACGGACCAGACTCCATTAATTAAAGGCTTGCTGTTGCTGGCTACACTGTAAAATTGCAGTGAGGGAAGCTGCAATTAATAGGGACAAATGTAAATTTGGTCCCTTAGTTTTTTAAAGCTATTTTTTTAGGTAATTTATTTAATAATAAATAGTCTCTTAAGTATATATATATATTAATATATATAAACCTAAGGCCACGTGTCTACAAGAAGGTAAGTTTGAGGTGAATATATTTATTGAATGGTAAGAGCTACTAGTTATAATTAGACTAACTAATCATAGTAACATGCAGTAAAAACTGATCTAATGATATCTTTTTATTAGATTACTCGTAGATTCGATAATTGTATCAGAATCTTTCTCAAGTTGTTTATAACAGCTTATAATCCTATATTTGCATTTCAGACATAAAGTCTGGTATTGAACTGTGATATTTCAATTAAATATACTTATGTAATGTCACCCCATTATTTTCACCCCACTCAAGGTGGTTGGCCAATAATATAGCGTAATTGGCTAATCGAGATGGTGACACTTGTGGTCATAACGATATTTTGTTTTAATCATAACGACATAGGAATAATGGTCGAGAAACGCGCGGCGTCTTAAGGGTGCTACCGATACTGCAACGCAGCTTCCCCTCTGCATCACGTGCAGAGGGTGCCAACTCGCATCCGACGCTACTAATGTAGCGTCGAAGAGTAAGCCGAGAGACCCATTGTCTCTCGTAGTAGACGCTGCAGAAGCAGTGTCTAAGCGAGGGCAGGAAGACGTCGCTAATGCAACATCTTTCGCACCTTCACCTGCCGCAGGGCGGGTGGCTAAGAAGACCAATTCCGTCTTCGGAGAGTCATTTGACTCCGAAGAAGAAGATGAGGACATCACCGTCCTCGGCAATGAATCTAGCGAGCGTAAGCCCGCTAGAATTGCTTCGCCGTTAAGTGACGGCGGAGTGGATTTTGACGCTGTCGATTACGACAGCGACAATTCCATCATACGGTGGCATGAGGAGCGTAGAGCTCCTCCTGGTCCTCGTCACTCGCCTGGTCGTGACGACGAAGACTTT
Source organism: Sclerospora graminicola (assembly GCA_001887855.2). Lineage (NCBI taxonomy): Eukaryota > Oomycota > Peronosporomycetes > Peronosporales > Peronosporaceae > Sclerospora > Sclerospora graminicola. The sequence continues at coordinate 4,466 of MIQA02015260.1, read as the reverse complement.
GAGATCCAGGTGGTGCTCCACCTGCCAAGAAGCAACGCGCACAAGCGGCTTACGCTGCTTCTGATTCGCCATGTCGTACGGAACCTCATGTTCCGTACCAAGTGGGGTTGGACTCCAGCATGGACGCTAGTGCCCGAAAGTGGTGGGTACACCAAGCGCGATTGTCAAAACCCGTTGTTTGACATCAACGCGCTTGATGATTGCGAAGACCTTCGCAATCATAACTTTGATCGAAGTACCGATGAAAGACGTCGGTACTTTATCGACCTTTTCTATCAGGCTCGTTATTATACGAACCGGAAAGGGTCGCGTAAGAAAAGAGACGATAAGGACGCCCTGACTCAAAGTTGGAATGCCTTTTGTTGAGAACTACAACAAAGGCCCCGACGATTACGTGAATAAAATTCATGTAAACCGCGAGCTCTTCTTAAAGCACTCACGCTCATGAAAAATGGAGACATCGTCAAGTGGCTTAATAGTGTGGTTGTTGCTGCCGAAAAAGTGTGCAATTCCCTACAGCGAACAAAATGTCTTCGTCTCAGGCTAATAGCATCCTTTCATTAAACGAGGTATAATCAACCGACGAGCACCATAAAGAATTGAATTGATAATTCCCAACACATAGACTGAGACTGCGACTCATTATCTCACGGAAGAAACAGCATACCAACTGACTCGAACGCGCCCATCCGAGGCATGAGCTGAAGAAAATCGATGGAATGCAAAAGACGGTAACCTAGCGAATATTATCGAAAGGATATACGTGCCGGTCACTTCGACGTAAATGTAGTCGCGATTCTTGACAAGTCCCATCGAACGTCGTCGCGGATCATATTTTATCTACTTCACAACCATTACATTGATATGACTCATTGGAAGTTGCAATCGACAGTACGGCAGATCTGCTCTTGTTGTCACTAGACGAGCCGCCAGTTGAAGTTGACTCAGCCATTGAGCAGCATAAATAATATCATTGAGATTGCCAGAGTCGATCTATTGAAATTGACGGTCCTGGTGCTTTGTGCACACACAATCATCACGGTACGTTGTACCTGATTTATTGTACACGGTTTGAAATATCCTACAGGGGTACAGTACTACACCTTTTACCAGTCGTTCTTCCCAATTGCTTAATTCAAAACAACCAGTACATAAAATGGGCTGTATACAGACCAAAAGTTTCGATTCAAAACAACCGTAACATTTTTCAAAATGACCAAGGTACCGTCTGTTAAGGGGCTAGGTGTAATACACCATTGCAGTACACTGTACGTAAAGTATAATGTGCTCAACGACGTGTCTGGTAGCGGCAGTGGGGTTGTGCTGTATCTCTATGGAAACGGCGACCACTGCCGTCGTAGCATAACATTCTACGAGCGTTTGTGCAGAGAATTACCTATGACTTGCTTAATCATGGTGTAAGTGACCTCGATCAGCATAAGACGCGTGGGTACATACATACTGTATGAATTTACCTGGATAATACAAACGACTTTATTACATTCGCAAAGTGAAACAACTGCAGGAAGACATAGACCCGAGTGTGCGTTTTGTGGTTTTGAGTGTTGTTGGCCATTTTTTGGTATCTCCTGGCCAGAGCAGTATGTGATTCTATTGGGTGCAAAATCCCAAATATGCGATATTGATCATATTGAAAAAAATCAGATCGTTTTGAAACAAACTGTTCTAGAACTATACGCTTGGGTATACACTTTTTATTCATGTCCTGTCTTTGGGTGGGCGTTTTGAATTAAGCAATTGGGAAGAACGACCGGTATAAGGTGTATCATACGGCCTCTCTTTGTCCCAAACATATGGTTGCGGGTAGACTCTCCCTGTACTACCGCAAAAGTCTTATAGATTTGACAACCTGAAAGACTTGACACCTACATTTTTCCTGTGTTAACGGTTAGCCAATCAAATCACAGAAATGTTTTCATTTAACCGTTTTTTGATTATAGAAAACAATGTACCCTGTTTTGAAAATTAAAATTGGAATCGAAACACTCCACCGTTTCTCTGGCTAGCCGTTAGCACAGTAGAAGTTGGTTTAGGATATTCACAAATGTAGCGACGAGTAGCGTCGGATAATGGTCCAAAACTCAAAAACAGACATGTGAGGGGATAATTTGGTAGCTCTTGAGTGCCGTATGACGTAGACACTAATGATTCTTGTGCTATGTTGTTAACATTATGGATCAGACACATTCTAAACTCAATGATCACGGATCTATCCCTACCGCTTACTGATGAATCTTTGAATGAAATGTGCGTCGGCATCGAGAAGACAGGCTACAACTTAGATGATACTACTGGTACTAATAATGCTATTTGGTCTCTCTCTCACAAAACAGTGATTTGAGTGGAACGCCAATCGCACAACTGCCATGATTTCTTTATGAACGAATTTGCGGAGCAGTATGAGCATGTAGGACCAGAATTTACTCTTGTTAGTAGGTTCTCGAACTTGATAGTTGACTGACTGGATTGATAATTGGTGCGCAGAACGGTGGATTTATCATCTTTCAATTGGCAAACTGAACTCACTACGGAGCAGTTTTACACATTAGAAACTAATCTTCAGACCAGTCCTGGGCACAAGAGTACAACTCTAGCTGCACAGTTATGGAAACCTCAGGTATGACGGTTCCCGCTGCAAGAAGCAGTAGGACAGTATCGTGTGGCTACCAAAACCCATTAGCTTGTAGCAGAGCCGCAGGAAAAATGCGTCGGGGCATCGGTAATGATCGATCCAGCTCGCGTCTGCCAAAGGCTGTAAACTCAGGTGATGGCAGTTTGGTGGTTTATCATTTGGAGCTCTAGCTGCGATTATTATTGCTATAGTCTTGAATGCTGTTTGCGTAGGAGATGAGCTGATATAGTATATCTGATCTCTTTCGTAATCTGCATGACCTGTATTGATGACTTTTTTTTCTTGCCTTGACATTTCATCGCGCTTTTAGGTAGCGTTGGTGTTGGATCATGTTGCCGTTTTTATCGTGTACACACTAACAGACTTTATTTCTGACACCCCATTCAGTATTCGTACATCTTTTAAAAGTTGATTCGACGAGCAATTTGTGGACAAGGATCACTACTCAAATCTAACAAAGATGCTAAAATCCACTACGGAACCAAGACAATTGAACCGACGTAATGGAGAGATGCACATTAGAACAATCGACAGACATCGGCTTCGTGTTGCGTACTGAAGCAGTTAAATACGCATGCGTAACTCGACGTTCCAGTGAAGGCCCATTATCATTTGTAAGTATATTTCAGGTCTTCAATGACTTGAAAAAAATCAACATCAGCACAAACGTGGAATAAAACACAGGCAGAAGCGTCATATTGCTTCATACAGACCTACCAAAAACGATAGCAGCAGCTTCTTGAATTGCCTCAATGCCTCCGGAATGGGTGACTATCACCCGAAACTTCTTGTTCGTATTTGAAACAGCATTCCAAAAGTAAACAGCCGAAACACCAAGTACGAAAGTGTAGAAGATCGACCTGTACGTCGTCGATAGATCTACTCGTTTACTGCGAACAAAGAGTGCATTTGGCTTATATGATGGCATTTCCACACTATTTTGATGATATTCGTTACTATCTTGCTTCCGTCTCTTCACTGAAAAATATGCAAGTCCGTTCAATGCACCAGACAGATGGGTGACATCTCTTTCTCACAACTCTTCATCGTCACCTACTTTTTCCCCCTAATTATGCCATACATGAGATCGGTGTCACCGTAATTTGCACCGACAGTGTCATTTTCATTAAAAGCAGTCGCTCGCTCGTCTCCTGGATCCTTTGCTTCTGCTGTGTGTAAAACTGCAGCATTTCCCTCATGACCAATGCGTTTTCGCTAGCTCATCAAGCTTTATACTGACCGCATTCTGCAGGATTCCTGACATTGTGAAGCCAACTAACTGCGTCTCTTGACAGTGCTGGGAAACCTGTCGTGCCGTGGCCTTGTTTCACAGTATCTTTTCCAAGGCAATGCAATGCTCTTTTTCCAGCTGATGAATGCAGTTCACCTGCGCGATACACTACACATCAGACTCGTATAACAATAACGCACTTTGTGCCCATGAAAAACACACCAAAGACAAAGCAACCCGAACGTTTTAGTGTACTATTGGTTTCCGGTGCTTTTTCAATTTTGTCAATTTCGCAACCCCTATTATACCTCCTTGTTTTGTGTGTCGTCGTACAGTTTTGTGAATCTCACATATTTTAATTGGCCAATCAGCCTCCATGTCAAGAGTCAGGAAAATTTGGACACCTCCAACGATGATGGGAGAGGTCTGTCAAATTGTATAAGAATTTTGCCGGTAATTACTGTTGACTAGTGCTGGTTGTGCGATTTTGCTTCTTTGAAATCTCTTGATTTTAAAAATATGTATCGTTTAGGTGTGGCTGGCTATCAATCTTCATATTTTGGTATTGTCCTTTCGTGCTTT
>MIQA02015229.1:0-11010 GCA_001887855.2 Sclerospora graminicola | reverse complement strand
CAGACGATTGCTCAGTAAATTTCGTCGACGATGACTGAATTACCGGTGCTGAAAGCACTGTCGGTTCTTGCGCTGGGTTCATTGGCGAGTTCTCTTTCGTGTGTAGGGTCTACAGGCTTGAAATCATCATCGATCACGTAAGCCTTAACGTTAGGCATGACATTACCACAAGAGGCATATTTCGTAGACAGGTCAAGGGATATTAAGTATCTTTCAAATCGCGCAGTTAGTGCATTCAAAAGCACAACATTGAGCAAGTACTGGTGCAAACTGTTGGAGGACCAACCACTAGTGGTGCATTGCTTTTTCGTTGAAATAAAAAAGAGGTTGTACGGTGCAAGCAACAACATGGCGCGTGGCCGCACACCACTCACTTATACTATAGAGAAGAAGCTTCGGGTCATCGAAAGATATAAAGCGGCTACAGCAGAAGGCACCTCCCAGCGGCAGTACTGTATGGCAATTCGGGTCAAGCGCACATCTTTCCAGTCGTGGTTGTACAGAGAGTCTGTGTTCAGGGCTGCCGTTGAGTGTACAAATACCGACAAGCGACGCGGCGGTAGGGCCAAGCATCTGACCGTCGGGGGCAGTGGGCGTGTGTCAAAATCCCAGCCTATTGAGGATCAGCTGCTTGTCCACATTAAAGACATGCGTCGAGATGAAATTGTGGTAACGCGACAGCTTATCATTGATCAAGCGAAGGCTTGGCTTCCCGACCTGCTTGTGGAAGCATCAGAAGAAGCGTGCACTATGTGGTGTGCGAGATTTATGCAGCGCAATCGCCTCACCATACGACGCGTCACCCACTCCGGGAGGATTGCACGACAAGATCTGGAGATTATTTGTTTGAACTTCGTCGATACGGTTGCGGATACCTTACTCAAGACTGCACTGGATTACGATCTGCGTGTGTGCCATCGACGATCACTCTTCAACATGGATCAGACAGCAATCTATGCCAACGATGGGCACACACAACAGTCGAGTTTGTGGGTGCAGCGTTGGTTCCAGCGATAGCCGGTGCTAGCGATAATGTGCGGTGCACTGCTGCTCTAACGTTTTGCGCTGATGGTCGTATGCTACCACCTCATTTTGCATTCAAGGGAACACCAGGAAATCTAGTTGAAGATGAAGTTAGCGAGTTTGTGGATCCAACTAAAGCGTCATTTTCCATCCAGAAGAATGTTTGGTTTGATGAGACGGTCATGCTGGAGTACGTAGACAAGGTGTGGAAGTATGTTGTTAGTGAGCCCTCTGTCATCATTCTAGACTCCTTCAAGGTCCACAAGATGGAGAGCGTGATGTCGGCATTTGCAGACCTCGGCACCGCTGTTGTATTTGTGCCCGAAGAGGCAACAGGCGTGGCACAACCACTAGACGTCGGCGTTATGTCTTCTTTCAAGCGCCAGGTGCGCCATATTTTCTCTACGCGTCACCGGAAAAGCGGCCGCCACGTACAGCAGCAACGAAGAGAAAAGACATGTATGAAAGAGCAATGGAAAGCATTAGGTTAATTACTCGCGAGACTGTGATTAACTCCATCAACAAGGCAGGCCAGTTCTTGCCGGAAGGTCCATCCTTTGGCAGTGATAACTAGGTGGTAATACACACCTTGTCTTTTTTACCTTTCGGGGGATGCACAAAAAGCCTTTGCCACCTTTTTTGCCTAAAAATCCCTGCCCGAGCATTCCTTCGAGCCGTTTAACATCGCCTTTCTCCATACGCACGCCCAGTGCTTTAACAGTGTTAGGTTAACGTGGTAGGCCACATCAAGGCTCACTTCGTCAGGTAGAGGGATCGGACCAACTAGCAGACTTCACTTGGTCATAAGTTTGTCAAGCTTCTCCGGCTTAACGCGCTAACCATAGCCAGCGTTTTAGCTACATAAGGTCCAATGCAGCGGTACACGTTAAATCCTGGCACATTTGCTACCACGTCAGCTGTCTTACCTTTGCGAAGTCCAAAATCAACCGTCTTTCCAGCGATAACGTCGCTCGTATCTGCATGGCGAATAATTTCCAGCAGCGGCATGCTGGGTACAGGCGAGAAGTAATGTCAATCACGTTTTTCTGGGCGCTTACAAGCAGACGTAATGTCAGCAATAGACAGAGCTGGTGTATTGGTTTTATCCAGTCAAACTGAAGCGATTGAAAATAAATGCAAACAGCGGTCTGCTCATACCAGAAATGACGGTGAGAGATGTTCGAAACTTCAATTTCAACCATTATACCTTGAAATGAGATCTCGCCAACCACTAAGCGGGGCGGCACCATTCACATAATAAATGTATAAAAACGCATCATGCCGTGCACCGACAATTAGGTAGTAATCTGCAGAATATTCAACAATCCAACAGTAAGAAACAAGAGTCTATCCCGTTTTCCTGTATTAATCACACCGTACCTTGCAAATACCGCAAAATCCGAACCCGCTAGTCACATATAAAACATCAAGTGCTAATCTTATCAGTTCCCTGGGAGGAAGGAACAAATTTGCCATTCGCTTTAAATTTCCACATGTTTGTTGTATCTCGCATCTTCGTGCAACGGAGTGTGGCGATATTTGAGTCGACTGTCCAAGAATGTGATTCCAGCGGTCTGTATGTACAAAGCGATTATCATTCAATGACATGGAGCTCCTGTGGCAAATGCTCGCGCCTCTCCATATTCAGCATTAAACTCATGCACCGTTTGATTCACGTGCAGCAATCCAAACGGTAGGAAAACACAGCGACTATGCCGAAACGGATGGTTGGCGTTTTAGCACAGCCTGCTCAAGCTTAAACTCAACAAACTGTCGTGTCAAACTTCGCAAATAAATCTTCAAGAGACTGTGGACATCACGCATCACAAGCTCGAGGACGACTTCATCCAGAAACATTGTTACATGGTTTAACAAGCACGCTATCGTAAGAGACCATTTTCTTTTCATCACGATACAGTACTAGTATAAGCCCAGTACCAAGATGTTCTAGCTTCTTCCGAGTCACTCCATCTACATCCATCGTTGGTTTCGAATCATTGACTAGTTCTTGCGAGCCACCAGCCTCTGCCCGTAATCCAAGAAGAGTTTCTGTCTAAAAGAATTTACTCATTGGGCCGAATGAGCTTCAGAAGGAACGACTATAGAGCTATGGACGTGTACAATCTTACCAATGTTCCTTGTCGAATTGAAAAACATAACAGAGCAGGGCCGCATACTCGTCGAGTTCGGCCATTGTCCTAGCAAAGATACACGCTCATGAGTGCATGAAAAGTGACGCCATTACGAGTTTCAATACGTACACTGAAATGGACGGAGCCTCTCCAACGCGTTCAACTGCAGCAATGGCTTGCTTCTTGACCATACATCCAAATCCATAGGCCAAGTTTGTCAGCTTGCCAATACTGGACGAGTGAGTATCCACTGATCCGTCGTCATTCTGCAGGCGGTCAGTCAGTTACTTACTTCATTAATTAAGTAGCCGAGATAGAACCCATGTACGTACCCCATTGCTGCTGCTACCTTTACGCATCATTTGATTACTCCTCTCTGGCTGTAGAAAAGGGAACGATCTGACACAGCAACTTCACAGGACAGTCTGAGCATAGAGGGTTCTACATGAGCAACAAACATTCTTCATAACGATTTTCACCCGCAAAAATGCTTGTGCTACGTTTACTAACTGGACTAACGGTCGACCCAGGGACTCAGTGACTTAAATTTTGCTTTCACATTTGAATTGATGCATTTACCTTGTTTTAAAATCTTGTAACGTATGTACCTTATTTCGTACAGTTTTTTACCTTATTATGATTGTGTAACGTTTCGATTTTAGCCAATGCCCGTACGGCACAAGCAAGGGCAAAAACCCATACAAATTTGTTTTTAGGTGGCCGCACTTTTCCGTTCTTTTCGGTAGCATTCCTGTCAAGTGTATAATAGTATACAACACTTAGAATAGCTGTTGTAGTAGTAGTAGTAAAATGTAGTCTGATTAGTCTTAACTATTAAGTATATAGGGGTTCCCGTGGTTTCACGGTGGCTGTGTGTGTACTCAAACCGAATTCCTGTATGATGACTTTGGCGTCCACTTAACCAGACAACACTATAAGAGTCCAAGAAGAAGAGAAAAAAGAGAAAGGCGTGTTGGTGGGACAAAGAGCAGCATTGTATGTTTCTATTGAGAGCGAATGGTCGTTTGGGATGACGGGTGCTACATGGTGTTATATGAGTGAAGCCAGGGGTCTTATTCAACGTCTATTGGTTGAAAGGGTCTATATCACTTTCCTGCGCTCTCATTGGCCAGCGAGGGCTGTTTTAGCATTTGATTGGCTCAAAGGGGCACCTTGGGCACTGGAGGGGCGCTACGTTTTTAATTGTATAGATTAATATTAATATAACGATTAGCTACTATAAACATAGAAAATCTAATATGCAAACTTGGCTCAGCTGATAGATGGCATAAGTCCTAACGCACTTCTCGTGAATTATCCTGATTTCGTCGTGGTTGGTTGTGATTTGGTGCTGGTTTCTGTTCGTACTGTATAAGCACTTTAAACTAATCTGTAGTCGGATCCCGTCCTCCCTCGTCGATGCTGATTGTCTCTCGAAAGCTGTTACCGATTCAAGTTGAGCTCTGCATTGTTTCCAGATATCTGCATAAAACACTGTATTATACAGACGTATTATACAGCATTTAAAATACATTGTATTTTATACGTATTAACGTATATTTTTCCTTTTCGTGCTAGATAGACAGGAATCCGTTGTAAGGATTGAAGCGCCAACCCATTCTACAGCCCTAGGACACCCTGGACTAGCGTAGAAATAGCTTTTTTAGAGTATTGAGCCTAAGTATTACTTCAAAGTACTTAAGTACATGATGTGGGGCGCCTTTATAATCACCCCCAAAACCATAGACTCACCCCCAATATACAGTAAAACCCATGATAGGTTCGAATATGGTACAGCAGCCAATAGAGAACAAAACATGGTCAAAAGTTTTTTTCCAAGAACGATTAATTCATAGGTAAGCACCTCCGATTTTTATTAACGATAATTTCTCATTCCATATCGATGTTGACTTAATGCGCACAAATTTATTCTTGTTTGCGTCAACGGAGGCTTACACTACTGTACCATTTGTAACCCTGCATATACTTAAGTACTTTAGAAATTCTCTCTTGAAGTTTGCAATAGATATCATTAAAGATGCAGCATGTAATGGGGTGTCATTAGGTAAGTGATATTTAGGTTGAAATATCACAGTTCAATTTCAGACTTAATGTTTGAAATGCGAATATTGGATTATAAGTTGTTATAATCCACCTTGTGAACAGATTATGATACAATTATCGAATGTAACAAGTAATCTAATGATAAAGATATCATTCACACCAGCTTTATACTACATGTTTGTATGATTACTTTAGATTAATTATAGTTATTAATTTAAACCACCATAATATATTCACTCTAAACTTACCTTCTTGTAGACACGTGGCCCTTAAGTATATATATATATATTTGAGAGAGACTATTTAATTAATTAAATAGTCTAGCTAAAGTTTGTCTTAAACTAACTAAGGAGGACCAAATTACATTTGGTCCTAACTAATTGCTCGCTTCCTCACTGCAATTTTACAGTGTAAGCTAGTAACAGCTAGCCTGTTACACCAGCAGGTGCCACCAAAGCTACATCTTTCAGTACAGAGGGCTTTATATTTCACGGTAACTAAACAAACTTTTACAGGGCTCAAAATACCGTGATAACAATAGCCCATCGACGGACTTTTTTATCGCAAAATTACTTGGAAACGTGCGGCACGAAACATTCCAGTGCGATGCAACAACGACTTCTACAAGCAAGTCAAACGGTTTTACAGCGGAAACAATTCGCGCAGCTCTGTGATCCAACAGAGTAGGAGGCGGCTGCACAACGAGAGCACAAGTGTCTTAAAATGCACGAAATAATCGGCTCCAAAAGGAAATAAATGGGTCAATCGGCATCTTCGATAAAAAGCAAAGCAACCAACGACTCCAGTGATCTAATCAAGTAAATGGTGAAATAAAGGCATCCTCTGTTGAATTTCAATGTGTTCGCAATGATACTTGACGTGGAAAAGCTAAAGAGATACCAGTAGCTTCTGTGTACTCTTGTATACTTTGACGGCACGCTGTACCATTTTCGAACCTATCATGGGTTTTACTATGGTTCTGGGGGTGATTATAAAGGCTCCCCATGGTGTGATAAACACATTATGTTTAATATCACTCACTACTTTTAAAACATATACTAGTGGTTCTCACGAATAGAGGTAGAATGGAAGGTTGAGTGATGGAGCTGACCAATGAAAGTTCATCCTCCCTGTACCGCTCGTGAGGACCTCGAACTGGCTTATTTCATTCTCCAAAAGTCAGAGCACGATATAACTTTATAGTGAATAATGTATACAGATTTGAGTAAACTTCTAAGACCCAACTCGATTTTTAAACGTTCTGTGATTCTGTTCAATCTAGACGACTTACTCCTTTTATTTGTTGTCTCAGCTAATATTTGTGTGCTGTCGTTCTTGTGCCGACCACAGTTTGAAAAGAAAAGACTAAAAAAGCTCATTCTACTCAGGAATAACAGCCAATTACGAGCATTCTTCTTCGGTCTCTTTGGCGAATCACATGCCAACCTGCTGCATTTCTCCAGCCTCCTCTTTTATTTTTGGATGACAGATCGAGAAGGATGAGGTAGGATGCGTGAAGGATCTGACCAATGACAATCCATTATTTCTCCATTCTCCATTATACCTTGGTTCGTGAGAGCCACTACTGTACTACTTCGACGTACTTAAGAAGGACAAATCACTTTTTTCAAACAACATTAAATCTTAAGAAGATGACGCAAAATTTAAAGCAATGATTCGTACTGATAACCTTTTTTAACTCACAATTTTACCACAATTGAACGATGACCGGTGTACTACCATTAAAGCCGGATCAAGTAATATGTTTTTGTGTTTTTTACTGGGGTTGTGTGGTAATCATGACATCCTTCCTATAAAGTGCTACAAACATATCTTTCCTTTGATGTGAAAGTGGAATGTCAACAATACAGATTGTCATGTCCCATTTAATCCGTGTGTCCCACTTAGCCCGACTTTTACGGTAATATTGTATTAATACCGTAGAACACAAGTTAGATGTCGCATCGGTGATCCAGTACGGTACTCGTTTCCCTACCCCTCTAAAGGTCTTTTGTATCATGAGTGTACTGTCCATTGATTGGCTAAAATCTCTAGGCGACAATTAACATCAGGCGACATGTAACTTGTGTTTAACGGTACTGTATTATACACTGTGTCGAACCTCAAACTGTATAATACGGATCTACACTGTAGACATATATTTATTGCATTCATCAGACTTATTTCAGTTCTAAATTTGCTGGATTGGCCCTATCCCGATTATTGGTATAGGTTTAGGACTATTATGATTGAAGATTTCGCAGGACGAGCACCCCTTGATGATCCGGGCCCATCCCCGGAGCTTAACATATCAGGGGAAGGCAGCTCCAGTAGGCCGATCGTTTTGGACGAAGGGGACACGGCTGGAGAAAATGACGCGCCGGAAGGCCCAGACGGCGATGGAAGGCCGATGGAAGGCGACGAGAAGGAGACCGTCGCAGAAACGGCAGACGGATCGGAATCGAAAGGGGCAGATTCAGGCAGAAATATAACAAATGCGGAGTCAGTTTCTAAGAAGAAACCGGTTGAACCAAATCAGTTGGAAAAACCGGTTTTACCGGACCAAAAATCAGCGGAATTAGTGCAATCAGACCTTGAGGAAGGGGCTGTAATTCCTGTGAAACCGGTATTACCGGTTTCACAATCACAAGTCAGGTACAAAAACTTGACTTTTAAACAAAAGAAGCACGGTGAAGGATCAGAGGCAGCTGCTAGCCTGATGCAAAGTGTGGCACCAGCGGATGCGCAAGTGCCACACAGTCTGGCAGAAGCACTGCATATCGCATTAAAGGAGGCGTCGACAAAGCGACCACGGGCACAGGCATGGATTGATTTAGTACGTGATTTGTTTGCAGCCATTTACGTACGAGTGCGTGGACCCGCGTCCAGACTTTCTGAGGCAGCAAAGCGTTTTCCCACTCTAAAGGAGTCGGAAGCAGAGCGGTTAATCGACTATTTCGAGATAGTAGTGGTAGACGGCGGCAAAGATTGGATGGAATGGCGACAGCAAGTGGTAGGGGCGGCAGTACAAGCACAAAAGTCGTCGTTATCATTCGAAGGAATTATCTGGAAAAGCATAGGCCAAGAAAAAGTAAAGAAGGCGGGTTTTCAACCGGCCCCACTTCAAGGGTGGGTAAATAAGGTAGTCGGAAGGGCACAAGAAACTTCGGACGATAAACTTATCAAGAAGACCTTCTTATTCAAGACAACGATGTATAAACCGGAAGAGATTGTTCGTTTACGTGGAGTTTGCGAAAAAGACTATGGAAAGTATGCACCGATGATGATACGAGAAGGAACTGACGATGAATGGCGTATTTTGCAAGGGCTGGTGGAAGGAACGATTGTAGCCAAGCAAATGCCGCAATTTGTGAAGCGCATAATGAAAATTGATGAACAAGTTCGATTGGTACAGACGATAAGAGCCCAAGTTGAAGGATGTTTAGTGATGGATCTTAGTGGTGAGAGTCCGATTAAAGAAGCATTCATGAGCACGAAATGTTTACAAGAAAGTATTGCCACGGCGGCTGTGACAAGAGGAACAGGTGGTATGGAGGTGTGGAAGATGGTAGCACAAGTGAAGAGTATCAGTTATGACGGAGCGAAGCATGCGCTATACTTTCATTTTTTTACGAGGGAAATAGCAGCGAAGTTTGCAGGAATGAAAGTACCGTTCCACAGGTTGGAGCACACGCTCAGGAACATACATCAGGAACACGGGAAAACAAAGAAAACGGCATGGGAAGCTCAGGTAGATAGCAATGGTGAAAGATATGATTACACGGGATTCTATTCATGTGTTCTAAAGAATGTTTCGAGGTCAGTTGATCTACTCAAACTTTCGGGATATTTGAGGAAGATCCTAGGAGTCGACTTTCAACTGGATGACTTGGATAAAGGCGGTCCATATTCGGATACGTCAACATTATGGGAGCTTACGGTCGAGTCGGATGCATGCCCAACGGTATTAAGAGGAATTAACCGCATTTACTGGGGGCATACAATGCTAGTGGTTGAGCACCCGGCAATGAGAGGCAAACGACAATGCCTTCGATGCGGGGAGGCTGGTCACCCGATGAGAAAATGTGCGGCTCCTTTAGAGGATCTGTTGAAAACAAATTGTTTACAAGTGAGTGTAGACGATTTCAAGAAATTAACACCAAATGTGTCGACCTTTCGAAGTATGGAGGAGTTACGCGATCAGGTGGAAGCAGTTAGGCTTCGACAAGACGAGGAAAAGCAGCAAGAAAGGAAGCAGGAAGACGAGACGGAGGAAGTAAAAACGGAGAAAGTTCAACGAGCTAACGAGGTATTGCCGGAAGAATTGGCACCATCAAAGGAGATCAGAACGGCGAGAAAGGAACAAAACACAGGAGTGAACCCAAATAAATCGAGTCCTGCGCCATCTGAATGGGTCACTGTCAAACCCAAGAAGAAAAGACGAGAATCTCGTCCGCAACAGTCGGATGACGAGAGGGTGAAGACGTCACGACGTGAAGCCTACAAGTCAAGTTTAAAAGCGAATCTGGAACAGATGAAGCTACAGGAAAACACGAAAGGACACGTGGGCGGAGTACAAACGGAAACCATGAAGGCAAAAATCGAAGGGGAAGACAAAGTAACCAAGCAAGTGGCCAAAGATGCCCAGACCGAGGGTTCATCTTCTTCAGACGAGCCGAGAAAGAAAAAGAAACCTCGTCACAAGAAAAAGACGGATATTCTCAAGAAAAAGGCGAGCACTTTACTTATGATGGAAGGACAAGTCAAGAATTCTTTAGTGACGATGCTATCGCAAGTGGAAGAAGAAAGTGGTCGGATAACAGTAGCAACCCCCAAAGAGGTTCAAGAGGGGGGAGTACCGGAGCTGAAAACTATTCAAGACGTATTACACTGGTTAAATTTACGTTCCATCCCGACACCGGCAACCGGAAATTGTCAGATTTACGCAGTCTGTCAGGGTTTGACATGCTCCGATCAGTTACTGGTGAACAAAGGATTACTCGCAGAAATGGCACAGTTGTTGAAACATGGATGTCTGGTGAGGGCTTTATTAGATTTCGACATAAAGTTTCCACCAGGGGTGCGGAAAGAAACGTTGAAAGAATTAATGAGGGGTACTGATTCGACGTCCCCAAAAGAAACCAAGAGACTATTTCAAGAGTATTTGCTGGAATTTGCAGACAGCAGTTCCCAACTGGAGGTTAATATTGCACCGGATACTTGGGGAAGTAACGATACGCTTTTAACCATGAGTACGGTTCTGCAGCGGGACATTTATGTCATAAGTCATCCGCCAGGTTTCAAGGTGCCAGGAGTTCAATTTTACACACCTGAAACAAGAACGGCGCAGGGCAAAAGCTATCAAACAAGTGGCGAGTATTCGATGAGTATCGTGGATTTCTATACCAAAATGGCGGTATTTTTACGAGAAAACACGACAAAACAACACGAAAAATTGCCAATAATATTACGCTAAGGTGGCCAGCATTATTCAGCGATCTTATTGGGAACGAGAGAATGGGAAGCAGAAGATGTTAAGATGAGCGACAGCAGTGACGAGGACGACTATGAGGACATTAAAGTTGACGAAGTACACAAGGAAGTAAATGAGGACACAGAGCCAAGTATCTCCTCTGAACTTACAACAAGAAGCGAGGATTCCCTATCAAACTATGGTCGCCAGTCGCCCTGGGACCCAGAGGAATGGGAAGGAAATTTTGAAGATTTGATCAGTCGACTGGACGGACCGACGATCCATCACGGTCTAAAATGTGAAATAACGGACATAATA
>MIQA02015223.1:0-12989 GCA_001887855.2 Sclerospora graminicola | reverse complement strand
TGATCAGGTGGTGATCAGGCTGATCAGTCCTTGATCACCTCGGGAACGCTCTGGGTCATCATCATCACGACTCAATTCATCTTCCAAACCACACTTCCGATCTTTATACCCCGTCAGGACAACCATACAGCACTGATCTCGGCTGATCAGGCTTGATCAGGCCTTGCCACATCATCTTCGGACCAGCCAAAGTTCACATCACTCACACGACCTGTCAATCCACATGCCCGATCTTCATTCCTCATTTGATCTACATTCTTCGGGTATGACAGGCCGATCAGGCCGTAACTTCGCATCATAGCCAGCTTCAACCACTATACCATTCAGAGATCGGCTGGTCACCTGCCCTTGGTATGCCATGTCAACAGTCACTATTCTTATTACATCCACGAGAACTCCACTTAGTGACTGTAATAACGATCGTGATCTCCATCATTCTGCCAGTGCCTGGGACTGCCTTAGCAACATACTTGGGCTAACTCTCCACATCGTAAATATTCCGTTGCCACACCTTTTCTTCTTAATCGTGACAAACCTTATTCCCACCCCACACCGTCATATGTGATGGGTGTTCTATCGTCACCAAATCAACGGCCATGTGTGGGTCCACTTCAGGTCCAATATTTTCCGGATCGCTCACCACAGCCGCCCCTGCAGACTACTGTGCCGCACAACGCTGCAGTTCGACTCACTCACTTTTGACCTTCCTCTCTGGTGATCACCATGGCCGACGCAAGCCAATCTCCTCTTCCTTCTTCGTCTCCTTCGGCTGCCCGCTCGATCGCTTCTTCGTCCTCTGTCTCCAGCTCGGTTACCCCTGCGATCGCCCCGATCACGACTTCTACGCCGATCACGACCAGCCTTATCCGTCCGACAACGGCTCTCGCTTCGTATCGACCGTCTTGGAGTCTTCCTGCTCGACCTCCGTCAGATCGCCCTCTCCGTTCCTTAGAGCAGCTCACTCGCCTGATAGATGGATCGGACCCATTCACGTTGGGGCCCGTGGAGGCTTGTCGGCTACGATCGGAGCTCCGAAGTGCAATTCCCGAGTTGGTTTCTCTGTACGATACCAGCCGGGCACTTACGGCTGAGTTATCCGATCGTCGGATCGCGGCTGATACCTCGGCACGTGATTCCGCTGATCTGGCTGCCCAGCTGTCGGCTCTCCGACTAGATCATGACCGGCTTGGCAAAGATCATGATCGGCTTGACCAAGACCTGCGGGACCTGACTGATCGCTTTCAGGGTGTGACGATGGAACGTGATCAGTTGTCAGCTGACCTCGCTGCTCTTCGACTTTCCAAGCCTTCGGACACCGTCGCCACCTTACAGTCGCTGATCGACACGATGGCTATCACCATCCGTAATCAGGGTACGTTCATCTCATTCACTCCTTTTTTAATCCGTATTTGACTCTCCATGTTAACTTCCAGATGAACGTATCGAGTCCATGAAGGATTCGATGGTCGAGATGGTAGATCATCTGCAGCGCATCGATGATCACCGTCTCGACCGTGATCAGCTTCTACACGACAGAATCCGTACTGCCGAGGATGTAGAGCGTCGGGAGATTGAGGCTCGCTATTCGGATGAGGAGGTCCAGCTCCTGACCAAACAGCTTTCTGATTCTCGCATCGGCCGCACTGATATACAGAAGAGGTTGTGCGAGAGTCGGAAAGTGGCTGAAAATTGCCGGCATGAACTTAATCTCGCTCGGGTCGAACTTGAGACCCTAGAGCTTGATGATCGCGCCTGGCTTCAGCATAACGCTGACCTGAAAAATCTCGCGGTGCAAACCATGGATAGGTGGACCAAAACAGACACCGGTTCAGGATCAGTCCGGACGGCTTTGCAACGGCTTCCCGGGTTGATCAGCTCGTTCACTCCATCTGGCACACCGCCACAGTCGCCCGAGTTTGCCCCGCCTTCGCCCGCGTCCTCCGTCGCTTTCTTGCCTGTTCGTAGTGCTGATCAGCCCGTGATCAGCACTTCAGAAGCTCCCGCGTTATCTCAATCTCGTCCACCGGCGACTCCAAGATCAACGCCTTCGGCTTCAAGTTCTGGGAAGCGTAAGCAGACCAGTTCATCAAAGCAAAAGATGATTCCCGCCAAGCGATCACGTCTCGTGGTCGACTCGGATGACGAATCAACCGATCTGGACGAGAGGACGTTGTCTGTTCTGTCCCGATCGCGCAGCACTGATCGCCGTGCGCAAGCACCAAGTTATTCAGGAGTGAATTCGCTGGCTCAGGCCGTCACTTTACTGGAGTCAGATGACGACGATGACGATGATCTCGAGGAGGAACCACCGGCTCAAGCTGATCCTGACATTTCTCCGACGACCACTGGGGTAGCGATCGCTCCGCCACCCAATTTTACGGGCGTCTTCATTCCCGCGGATCGATCGTCGATCCGAGTAAACGACTACAGCTACGATCCGAACCAACCGTTCATGGATCTGTATGTCGTTATGCAGGGGAAGCCGACTCCCGCTCACATGGCCACACGGAAACCTTGGAGTGATGATCAGGTCTGGGATCTGACGCCTCGGGTTCTCGAAGTACGGAAGAAAAGCGTCCCCCGCTTGTGGTCCCGCCCGCCAGGCTGGATCTTCCCGATCAAATCGCCGGCACCCAAGGACAAGCAGTGGCAACCACAGTTGTTGACCAAACATGCTATCGAAATCATGATCGATTCGTCACCCTGGGATGTCCTCCTGACACCCATGCCCGGGCTGGCGTTCCCTGATCGCCCTTGGTTTATCGAGCTGCAGGGGCGCTTGGCTTTATATCATCAAGAACACGTGCAGGCGATATGGGAGGCGACTCACCATTTCCCGATCACGATGGCGATGCGCAAGGACGCGTGGATCGATCAATACCATCATGCTTGCAAGCGTCGTCGCACCAAAGCCGGGGCTGCTTGGGCCACGATCTGCGATTATGTTGTCGACGGAATTCAGCGCGGCGAGTGTGATCTGGACGTTTTCCTGTTCCCTGGCGTCTTGCATCTAACTGTTCGTCGAGCGGGATCGCCGGGACTCAAGGCTGACGGCGGGGATTGGTATCCCGGTCATGGGCACATAACTCCGGTCGCCACACTGCGTGATTGCTTGCTCTGGACCGATCAGCATGAGCCTTGGCGAAACCAGTTCCGATCGAGTCCCATGGATCATCCAGGGTACAAGATTTCTCGCCTGCGCACTTAATATGGTCCGTGATCGTCGTGATAACCCACTTTTATTTCGTTCTCCATAATCACTTAATATATCACGACATTCCTTGATGATCTTCTCGTTCCACTTTCGTAAATCTTGTTCATGTCTCATTATTACTTCCATCTTGTAGGTCGATCGTTCTCGTGTGTGCAGGTATAATTCTTGAGTAATATATATATGTATATGCATTCGTTTCTTCCAAACCAGTCCAACCGCCCTGATCTCCACTTGCCCGATCATCATATTTGCTGATCAGTCACAATGTGTCAACCCAGGCTATTGAGATCCTGGTTACCCTCTTCGTGGTTTGCATCACTTCAAATCGATTCCTTCTCACCCGACCACATTCGAATTCTCTCAATAACGCTCCACAGTTCAGATCACGCTCATCTATCCACTCGGGATCGTCGTAACCCTTCCAACGAACCAAATATTCACGGTGGGTCCGGCCAAAACGGGTCTTCTTGCCTGATCGGGTATCCAAAACCTTCTCCACCTCGAATTCGTTCGGGTCCAACGTTCTTTCCCAACTATCTTCGGGTAAGAGAGCCTCGTCAAATCAAACCTTGCCTGATCGTCACATGACAACCTAGTTTTAGGCCGATCAGGGTATTCTCGGACCAGTTTTAACTTCGACAAGTGAACAATCGGGAAAATTCCATAATCAGTACCCGCGGTAATCAGCCGAGCGGCATGATCACCGATTAGTTCGGCTACACGAAACGGTCCATGCCACAGATGTGCTAACTTCTTGGCATATCCTTCTTTCACACGATCCAAGTAAAGCCAAACTCTTGATCCTGGCTCGATATTATGTGAATCGGCCTGATCATTGTTCCGATCGGCTCTTTCTTGGATAGCCCTTCGTAATCGTTCGTTAACTTGTTCCCGCGCATGTTGGTAGTGACGTTGGAGTCCCATGCGCCATCGACGAGCTTCGCGATCTCGACCTCGTGTGCAACCAACAGGGATCACCGACTCGATGGTAGATCGGGGGTCCCAACCGTATGCCAGATAGAATGGGGTATCTCCCCTGATCCGATCAAACGAGGAATTCAATGCAAACACCAGTCTCTCCGCATATTCATCCCAATCTTGTTGCGCGGAGTCTGCGACAAACATCTTGATAGCCCTGGTCAACGTTTGTACCATCCGCTCGGCTTTACCATTCGCCTGTGGACGGTACGCCATGGTCGCGCTCTGTTTCTGGCCAAGCATCTGATTAAAAGATCGGAACACTTCGGCCATAAAACCTGGTTCACGATCATGCCTGATCACTTCACTGGCTCCAAACCGTCGAAACACACATTCTTCGTAACTGCAAGCGACTTGTTGAGCCGTTCGTGTAGATCCCGCTTTCGCGATCACCAATCCCGTGAACAGATCAGTCCAGATCAGCAACTCGGTATTGCCCTTGAACGATTTTGGGAGGGACGGTATGTGATCCATCGCGATCACTTGGAAAGGGTAGGTCGCCTGGATATTTCCAGGTGATCTCCCCCGGATATTTGGCATACCTTTTCCAGTTTCGCAATCCGTACATGTTCCAACAAACTTTTGTATACTTCGATATAATCCTCTCCAATGGAAATGTTTACGGATCCTGTGGTACGTTCGTCCTACGCCCTGGTGGCCACCCTCCAAACTAATATGATAATGGTGTAAGATATCAGCTTGTAAAGTCTCCGGGATCACGAGTCTGGCCGATCGGTCCAAATCCGCATCGGCCTGATCAGCTTGGACATAGTAAAACAATAGATCATTTTCGTCGATCTCGTAGTTAGACGCGATCTTGGCACAATCTTTTGCCTCACTCTGGCTCAGCTTCTCCAGATCACCCTTTAGAAACGCCTTCAAGTCACCGATCCATTTTTCCTCGTCTTGAGCCTTGAGAATTCTTTCGATCCGCATCTCTTGTACTATTTCCTCTGTCAGGCTTTCGCGAGAGGGTGATCTGTTGGGTGGTGATCTGGTTCGTGATCTCGTCGTGATCAAGATCTGGGCTGCTTCCTTTTCATTTTCCACACGGATCAGCTCCGGCAGCCTATTGATCTCCACCAGTTCTTCCAACAGCGCTTGATCAGTGATTATCGATCCGGCCTGATCACGCATAGCCATAGTTGCTAAGTGATCTGCACTCCGATTCCAATCACGTTTCACATGCAAAAGATCATGTCTTGGCCACCCACGTAAAGCTTTCATAACGCGATCATTCAGTAGTTTCAAACGCGGCGCCTTACAGTCGATCTCTCCAGTGATCTGCCGAATCACCAGGTTTGAATCTCCACATATAATTACTCTTCCAATCTTTTGCTCTCGCAAGAGATCCAGACCTAGCAGCAGACCACGATATTCAGCCTCATTGACCGTGATACCTGGAGTATAATCTGAACCGGCTGATATAACAGTCCACTCTGGCAGTTTCCATAGCAACGCGCTATACGCCCCTACACCTTTCTTCACACTCGCTGATCCGTCGAAACTCACAACGATCAGATCTTCTTCTGAGCCGACGATCGGTAGGGGTATAGTGATCGATTCACGTGGTTGCTTCCGAGGAGCGACCTCGATCAGGGCTTCATCGACTTCTGATCGGGGCGTGATGCTGGCTGCCAGCGTCCCAAGAATTTCTTCTTCGCCCTTGGTGCACTTAATGATCTCCAAAGTCCACTGAGATAACACCGCTGCCCATCGCCCCAGTCTTCCGTCTAAACCATTCGCGGATAGTAACCACGCCAGACTAGATCGTTTGGATAATACCTTAATTGATCTAGTTACCAGCATAGAATAGCAAACATCCAACACACGTAATAACGCTAGCACTTCCTTATCCACAATGCCATAGTTAACTTCATTCGGTTTTAATGTTCGGCTTGTGAACGTCACCGGGCAATAAACTCCATCGTGATCTTGGACCAGTGCGGCCGATATTGCCCATTTACTGGCATATAAGATCACCACGGGAATCTTCTCCGGATCGAAGTGTTTCAGTATCGGCGTCGAGATCATCTTCGCCTTTAACATACTGAAGGCTACCATAGCGCGATTCATGTGATCTTCTGACCCTGGCACAGTTCGATCAGTTGGTGATCCAATCTCGAGATCTGTTTCAGTAGCTTCAACCTCGTGATCAGTCCCAATTGGTGATCCTCCCATCCGATCACGTTCTCTCAGGCCATGATAATCAACTTCCTTCAATTCATAAAGTATAGCGGCGTAGATCGAGAAGTCCTCGATAAATCTGCTATAATAATTCAATGATCCGAGGAAGGATTGCATGGCCTTCAACGATCGGGGGAAAGGTAAGTTGCTGAGAGCGGCTAGGTCTTTCGGATTTGCTTCCAAGCCTTGTATCGATACGTTATGGCCGAGGTAAGCGACCTTGGGCTGACCCCAGAAACTCTTGACCACACTGATCGACAAATTCCAGCGCTCGCAGGTGTCTAGGAGTCGTTCGACCTTATCGCATAGCATATCCCAGGATGTTGCCGTGACCAAGATATCATCTATATATGATCGCCTTCCCAATACTGATCGGCCCTGATCTTGGTCTGGCTCACCTTCCGTAAACACATCATGTAGATCAGTGGCTTCCCGATCAGCACTGATCTGGAAATACCCATAGAGAGCATTGTCGATCAGCCTCTGGTAGATCTGTGGGGCATTCTTTAATCCAAACGGCATCCGATTCCATTCAAAAAGCCCAAAAGGTGTAACGAAAGCCGAGATCTCTCGAGCGCGATCAGTCATCGAAACCACCCAGAAACCACTAGCCATATCCAGCGAACAAAACCATAAAACTTTATCCAGATCTTCTAATAAGTCATTGATCAGGGGCATCGGGTAAACCATCAACTTCGTGAGGCGATTCACCATTCTGTAGTCGATACACAATCGAATATCAACCCCATTCTTCTTAATCACAATCACAATCGGTGACGCCCACTGCGATGTTGATGGTCGGATGATCTTTGTACTCAGCAAACCCTTGATCAAATCGGATAACTTTTCCCGGTATTGAGGTGCAACTTTACGACAACGCTGAGCGATCGGCCTCGCATTTCCCACGTCTATATCACAAACAGCTCCGAATGCGGCTGGGGGTAGGGCGTTACCTTTCCCCATCAGTAAGTGACGCCTCTTCCAGATGATCTTCTTTAGCTGATCGATCTGCTCGGGCGTGTTCACTTCGGGATCACCGACCTGTAAATCTTCCATGGTGACTTCTGGCATATTCGGCGATACTTCCGGTAACACGGCCATCTGCTTCTCGATACCTTCAATGTACTGATCGCCACCTTCGTGTATACATACTTGCTCGTCCACCTGATCTACCTTTTTCTGATCGGCATCATCTTGAATCGTCCCTTGTACGTCACTCGACTGATGGTTCACTTCGGATTCACCCTCCTTTTCTTCCTCATGATCGTGCTTGAACTCTTCATTGTCCTTTCCGCTAGCTGGGTCCGTTGTTTTCGGGGAGCCGGGCCTAATTATACTCAATATCTGTGGACCTTCTTTGACCCGGCCTTCCCCTGTCGCTTCGATCGATGGCCTCCTGATCAGCAGCTTGGTCGGCGTAGAATACTCCGGCTTCTCAACCATAGGTGAGGTATCTTCATCCACTAAGTCTTCGTCACTGATCATATCCGTGGTGGCTTGATAAGCCAGATTCTGCCACTCGATGTATCTACTGAAACATATCCGACCTGTCGGGGTACTTTCCCTTCAGGTAACCACATCCCTAAGATCATGTCTTCATGGATGATCAGCGGCTGATCGGATATATTTGTGACTCTGATGTAGCTTGATCGACCGATACCTTTAACGAACGTTGGTACCCAACGTTCGCCACGGGTCAGCCACAATTTCTGTTGCCGATCACTCGACCGAATCATGACATCGACTGATCGGGACACCCCAATGTTCTCGTACTGACCCATCTTTAACATCCGTACATGAGTACCATATAAAGGTCGTCGGCCAGATAACTGAATCTGCACTTCATCCGGCAGAGTCAGGGTTCCATGCGATAGGTCAAGTCGTATACCGGCTGGTACCATAAAATCCATCCCCAATATCGCGTCCTGACCGGCTAGCCGGCCAACCCAAGCATTAAAATAGTAGACCAGGGATCCTGCCAGGGTGATCTTCACACGTGATCGTCCTTCCGTCATATATGAACTCTCGCCAATCCCAACACATTCTTGCCTCTGGGTACTGTCTATACGACATCCCACCTTACGAGCAAAGGCGGAGTCGATGATCGAGACTTCCGCCCCAGAGTCAAATAAAATAGTGGCTTTCTCATTGTTGATCTTTCCATTAGCTTTAGCCTGTTTAAACCACTTGTCAGCAGAGTGATACTTCCAGTATCCACGGGATTCACCGGGAAGTAGGTCCAACTCCATGATCACGTCCGATCGTGAATATTCATCCACTCTGAGACTGTAGACCGGACACCGATCGATACAATTTGAATTAGAACATGTATTGTCGGTTATCTTCTTTTCCTCAAACTTATCTCCGCTACCGACATATGCATAAATGCAGAACATAGATCGCTCGGCTCGAACCAGATTCCAAACTGGCGAGCGATCTAGTTTAACATCTTCTCAACATCTGGTGGGAGCATACCAGCATGTTTAGTCGGCACATACCACTTGCGCATCAGATTAAAGAATTCTTCTATCGGGCAGGCGCCGGCGTCATGAAGCTTCCCACAGGTCTTGCACACGAAAAAACAGTGATCAGAAGGGTGACCTTTACGATCACATTTTCCACACGTAATTCTTTTTCAACAATCACGATCTCCATGTTTGGTCGACCCACAATGCACACATTTCTTACGAGATCGGTCCTGATCAGGTTTAATACCACCAGGTTTCCGTCCGTCCACACCATTAGTCGATGATCTCGGGCGATACATTGGTTCCGTCGTAAATACATGACGGTACTGTTCCTCGTCCGAGCTCAGACCCGACTGACCACCTTCCTCTTCAGAACTTGAACTGTCTGACTCCTTCGCGATCATTCAAATCGCTCTGGCTGGTCGGGCTGCCGGTATCTTGCCCTGATCAGGGTGTGGCTTGGACCGGTAACGGTTCGATCCTACCTCGACCTTGGGCTGTCGACTCTTGGCCCGCTGCAGCGTCCTCAGAGTCAGTTCCAGTTGTTCTGAGTCCTTTATACGGAGCAGGGTTAGCTGATCAGCCAGATCGCGATTGTCCAGAGTTCCAATGAAGTGTTCAACATGTTCACGGGCTATGTCCGGGTGTCGTGGGTCCTTGATCGGCATTTTCGCGCGTAGACCAGCAACATTCAACCGATGTAAGTACTCGATCGGCGTCTCGTCGGATCTTTTCTTCATGTGGTAGTACTGCCTAGCGACAGACACCCCCGAATTGCAGTATTGTTCTTCAAACTCTTCACACAAACGAGGCCACTTCAGACGCACTTCTCGACTTAGCTGTTTAAGCCAGTTCTTGGCCGGGCCTTTCATTAGATCAGCGAAGATCAGGCATCTTTCAGCTTCCGGTGTCTTGTCCCTCAGAAAAGCTGACTTAGTCCGGCTTAACCAAGCTCTGGCCTGATCGTCATCCATATCTTTGCCGGTGAAATCCTTCAATTCCGAGATCGCAGACATTCGTACTCGGGTGATCGTTCCTGATTCACTGTCAAATGCCTGCGCGGAGGCCATGTTCGCTCTACGAGGCATCTCAATGTCCAGATCATCTGGATCAAAATGTTGACTGATCTCGCCTTCTGACTCCATGTCCACATCACTCCGTGGGGGTGATCGGTGAAATCGGTCTTGGTGATCGGCCTGGCATATCGAACGAACGATTCCGGCTGATCGGACTGATTCCATCTCCACATCCACGGGTCTCTTGACCGATTTCTCAGCAGACTGATTCATATTCGGTGCCGATCGCCATGGTTGTCCTTGTCCAGGTGCATACTGAGGCAATCCATATTGATCACCCGCAAATCGGTTCATCATTGTCGCGAACATGGCTTTTAATTGCTCTGGGACCTCCGGCATGTTGGTATGACCGGTATTGGAGGTCGGATTGGCCTGTGGCACTTCCTGAGCATCTTCAAAACTATCATCCGATCCGACTCTACCAGGTTCAGGCTTTCTCTTTCTGTTCTGCGACTCGGTCTTGGGGTCGGTCTGCTGGATCCCTTTCGGGCCCAACGTCATACGTGTGATCCCAACCGAGGAGTCGGTGGATGCCGCTCCAGATTGTGATGACGATTGATAGATCGACTCGATATCCATAGGATACTCCACCAACTGTTATCGGTGCGAAGGATCCGCGATCGGCGACTGAACCACTGGGTTCGCCCCTAGTAACGAGGCAAGATGATCATACAGGGTGATCATAGATTCTCTGATCGTCTCTTGATCCAGATCGAATAGCATGTTCGCGTCGAAAGCACCAGTAGTGAAGCCAACTTCGTCGATCTGCGCCAAGAGGTTCCTGATCAGATCAAGTTGACTGCCTGTGATCACCGGCCTGGTCGCCCGACCTTCAAGCTTCCCGATGATCTTAGGTTTAATGATCTTCATCACTCGGTTGGTAGCCAGGAACTTGTGAAACTCTCGAAGATAGAACAGTCGTTCCACATCTTGGACAGTTGTCTTCTCGGCTGGTTCGATCTTCTCTTCGTCTTCCTCGAAGATCTTCGGTTTAGGTTTCACATATTTTTTAGGTGGATCACAATGATCCGCCCCCATGTTTTTTCTGTCTTTTTCCATTTTCTTCTTATGCATAGGATCAAGGTTAGCACCTCAATCCTTTCCTGGGTTATAGTCAACTTTACTATAACCCAGATCGGCCCCGATCGGGGCCATGTGGGGAGTTATTTCATCTTTAATCTCGACCTGGCACTCCACCAAACCAGGTCGATCATCGCTTCCTTTAGATATGGACAGCATCGGAGGCGATACGCCTTCCTCCAATACACCCGAAAAAGTTTCCTCCACTTTGATTTTCACATCTTTTTCATCATCAAAAAAATCACGGTGATATCCTGAGTCACCAAAAGATCCGGGCACGCGCACCATTGTGGTGGAGCCGATTTCCAAATCCATGACCGAAGTCGTGGGTGGAATCCGGATACCCACTGGCCCGGCCGACCAACTATCGGAGGGGGTACTCCGTCGGTCCTGATCAGCATCGGAATCAGATGAATCACCGCTGTGGTGACTGATCTGATCCTCCCGGTCATCTGGCCGGTCTTCATGCTCATCAGGATCTATGTTTAACTTCATCTCACCTTGTGTACCCGTTGATCGGGGCTGATTACACTCACTGAGGTGGGCTCGGTGACGAAAAGGATGATCTTTATCAGGTCGGAGGGTTTGACCTTCTCGAGACGGGGGGTGTCCTCGGGTGGAAATCTTCACCGGAGAACGGGTTGGGGTCGACACTTATTCAGTATCTAGGCACTGATCAGGAAGTTCGTCTGATCAGGCCAGCCAATGAGAGAGAGATATAACGAAACCAAGAAAATGCGATCAATCCACGATCTTCCACAAACGTTATCTCCACAAAACCTTTACCAATAATATTAACGTGTTCCAAACACGTGCGCGTTGCGGGTGAGGTTAGATCACCTAAAAACAAACCCGTCGGGGGCCTTCCGGTAAGCCAAAATGCGTCTAAGCGCGTCTTAACCGGGAATCAGTTGAGCAAGAGGGGACTAATCAACCCTGTGCTCCCAATGACCGCACACGTGGCGGAGCGACTCTTTGCTTTAG
This sequence comes from Sclerospora graminicola, assembly GCA_001887855.2. Classification (NCBI taxonomy): domain Eukaryota; phylum Oomycota; class Peronosporomycetes; order Peronosporales; family Peronosporaceae; genus Sclerospora; species Sclerospora graminicola. The sequence goes on along the minus strand of MIQA02015223.1, from coordinate 1,002 downwards.
GGGGAAAATCTAAACCTGTTATTATATATGCAATGTCCTATACCTGTGTACCATACATCAACTCATGCCTGACCTTTACTTTGAACCTATTTACTTCGTCGCACGGTTGCGTAACACCCTCTTGCCCATCCTGGCTGCACCTTCAAGCTGACCTGTACCGACTCTGCCCTGATCACGACCCGACTCTTCAAAGATCTTCAACCCATCCTGATCTTCAACAAACGACCTTGAAACCACTTGAGACCTCTGCTCTTCAGCACTTGTTCACTTCGTATATAGTCCAACCAAACCGATAACTTACTTGCCCTTGCATCTGAACGCTGATCAGCGGCTGATCATCCCTGATCACGATCGCCATAGTGATCGACCGAGTGATCAGGTGGTGATCAGGCTGATCAGCCCTTGATCACCTCGGGAACGCTCTGGGTCATCATCACCACGACTCCATTCATCTTCCAAACCACACTTCCGATTTTAATACACCGTCAGGACAACCATACCACACTGATCTCGGCTGATCAGGCCTTGCCACATCATCTTCGGACCAACCAAAGGTTCACATCACTCATACAACCTGTTAATCCACCTGCCCGATCTTCATTCCTCATTTGATCTTCATTCTTCGGGCATGACAGGCCGATTAGGCTGTAACTTCGTATCGTAGCCAGCTTCAACCACTATACCATTCAGAGATCGGCTGGTCACCTTCCCTTGGTATGTCATGTCAACAGTCACTATTTCTTATTACATCCACGAGAACTCCACTTGTGACTGTGATAACGATCGTGATCGTTATTTCCATCATTCCGCCAGTGCCTGGGACTGGGCTTAACGACCATACTTGGCTGATTTCTCCACGTCGTGAATATCCGTTGGCCACCACCTTTTCTTCTTAATCGTGATCAACCTTTTCCCACCCATCAACCGTCATATGTTGCTGGGTGTTCTATCGTCACCAATCAACGCCATGTGTGGTCCACTTCAGTCCCAATATTTTTCCGA
>MIQA02015215.1:3544-21708 GCA_001887855.2 Sclerospora graminicola | reverse complement strand
GGATACAGCCAAATAACGGGCATTTGTTGGGCGAAAGAGCACACCAAACGCAGCGAATACAAGTGGTAATGTGCGACTGCTGGGCTTTACGATAATAATATCATCCTCCATCTTCTTCTCAGCTTCATTTTCTTATCGCCAGCAATTTTTATTAACGATGAAGTGATTTTCAAAAGCAATTTCCCCTTTACGTTCCAAGAACTTCCATGGCCAAAATGCAAATCCAGCAGTCGTACATAAAGTATCGATACAGTAAGAAAATGGCCGGGCCATGACGTACGATGAACCACGAGAAGAGCTGACGGATCAGCGCCCACTTGGCTGTCTTCGCGTCAAAATATGTCCGCGCCAATTTGTACAGGAAATTGTTATTGACAGCCGATTCGAGTCCCTATCAACACACATACGATGGGCAGACTCTCCCAATTCGTCCTTCTGATATGTTGCAAAACATTTACCTGTAAAACACGCGGGCCGTACGCAACCGCCCACCGCGAGTCCAAATTCTACGACATCACGACCTCAAAATAAGCACAAAATAAAATAGCGATATAGGGTGGCATACTAAAACTGTAGCATTTTGTAAAGTCCTGCGAATAATCCAGGGTGCGCAAACCCACGCAGCGGAGCGTCGGTTGCCACTCCAAGTCCTGCAGTTGACACGTAGGAAATGAAGAAAACGTTCCAAACGAATTCAAAACAAGACACGAAGACAGACACTACATAAAAGGTGTAGTTTGTAGTTACTTTACAATTGATGGCCGTTGTGTTAAATGTTGAGGCAACCTTGTGTCATGGCGCCACTTGGCGGTAAGTGTCATGGGGGTGGCTCTCCATTGTGCAATTTACTAAATGAGATAACCTCCCAAGTACGATAAATAATAATATATAAAAAGTTTAGAGTCGACGGTGCAAATCATTGAGGCGAGGTGCAAATGATTGCGGCTTTGGTGCAAATGACTGAAAAAAGGTGTACTAAAGAGCCAAAGTTGAGTTGAGCACCTAGCTCTATTACTCATTGGAGAGAAGCAGAGGCATCACAAGTTATTAGAAGCCTGTCACGATGAGAACGCAGATGATTAAACATACGACACAAGTGGTTGTTCTATTCGAGTATTGTATGGTGCTCACTATTGACAGCTGTCCGCTGTAGCTTCGCAAGGGGCGGAGTGGATGAGTTTTTACTCTATGAAAGTGCTATTTTCGGATTGGTTGAAAGAAGAAATAAAAAATGAAGTAGCCATAAGTAGGAATACTTAAGTAGGAATATATAAGTAGGACTACATGAGTAGGAAGTAGTGATATGGAGTAACCTTGTAGAGGTACTTCTATATCTCACTTCAAAATATATAATTTTACCCCTTTTTCAAGCGCTGACTACTCGTAACCAAGCTGCTCGACGGACGTCAAATTTTATACACAAGGCCAACTTATATAACCGAACCCCACGAAACACTCGCCGTTTACGCAAGCCAACGTTGTATCTCCGAAAGGACTGGTCGAAGGGATACTTTGGTCATTTCTTCACTTTAAGTGAAAAATTGGCTGATACTGTCGGTCTCTGAGTTTAAGTTCCTGGGAATAAGACTTTAAAGAGATTCGTTTGTTTTCGGAGTAAATTTGAAAAATTTAAGTTACTCTTCGACCTCACGAAGAAGGCGAAGAGCTGTGGCGAGTTGAAACGCAACGCATCGCGCAAGGAGGTGCGGAAGCAGACTAGCTAAGAGCCACATCCTCATTCTCAATTGCGATGACACCGACGCCAACAATCCGATTCTCAATGTTTCCGTTGCGAAAAACCGCGATCAGCAGGGCATCACCAATTGATTTTTTTCATGGAGTTACCATCCACAATAATCTCACATTCATGGTACGGCGTATATGCTTCCATGCCCTCTCTAAAGGCAACATGTAACGGGGCCCCATTACATAATAATATTTGAGTCGACATATCACACCCTAATTTCAGACTTACTGTCTGAAATGTGAAAATTGGATTATAAAATATTATAAACCACGAGGAAATCCGATGTTTGGGTACAAATACCGAAACCAAGACGGGATCTAAGGCCGTGCTCGTACTCGACATAAATCGTGTTATCTCGGGAAATAAAACGATTTATACGATCGAACACACATCGAAGATAAAGTGCTTTAAGACACATAAGTCGTTTTAACGTAGATTATGCTGTTTGCTGCTACTTTAGCCGCATTGGCTCATATGCAGAGAAGAAACACGCACTTTACCTAGTCGAAGAGCGTTCGATCACTTAGTGGCAACCACATGGATGCGCTGTGAACCGCTTACAACATTTTCACCTATCTGCTACGCTGCGTCGCTGTTCGATCCACCATAACTAATCTTGTAGTCTTGCTCCTAAGGTTGAGATAAATGCCTTCAAAAATAATACTCAATGCAGATATCAAAAAGCTCACTGGATTATCGAGATACCGGTGTATCTCTAACTTTTCAAGCGCCTTATAACGTGGAGGGAAGGTGGCGTGGTAATATTCAGGTGGTGCTGTGGTTATTGTCTGACGAAGATTTGACATTAAAACGTACACTGGAAAATGTCAGTTTTGTTCGATTCATTTCACTGATTCGGCGCAAACAGGATAGCAGTGCTTGATGCTTTAGATGACCTCTGATCATCCGTTCCGACTGCTCCGGCACACATCCACAGTTTCCCGAATGTTGGTCTCTTTTGATAAAGTTAGTATTGAATAGTTCCAAGGTGTCTTTCCTAAATAAGCTAGCGACGTGGTAGTCATATAGACGACATGCAATGAAACTTTAAAGTTAAGCAATAAATTCAACTCTGATGTCATATTAATCAATCTATCAATCAATTCATGCCTCAAGTTGTTGTGCAGCAACTCATGGCGTGACGCACATGTGATTATAACTAAGAAGATTCGAGAAAATCACATTCAAAACTGGCTCTGATAGACCATCAACTGCCCAATCCTGTTGCTAAAATCCCAGAAGAATGCAACAATAGCCAACAAAACATAACGGTAATTTTATTCTTTTGTTTCACTCTTTTTGCAGTTCGTCACGCGAGTTGCTATATCCATCAACCACCTCCGTTTTTTCATTTTTAAGTCCTTCCCAAGCCGTTTCAGATACATGTACTTCTAAACGCTTTGGACGACGACATCGTGATCAATTATAACTAGTGTTATCCAATCAGAGATTGGCAACTTATTTTATTCAAGTATTCGCTCCCAAAAGCCATTTTAGCACCATTCACGATGTGGAGTGAGTTCTTTATGCCGTATAAGCCAGATAATCTTCCCAAAAACATTTTGCGTTCAGAAGCCAAGCTTTGGAAACTTATCTGTCCATGTCTGGTTGGTCTGCCGATCATCGATTTACACATTCAGCGCTTTTTTAAACAGTGTTTGAGTGCGTTGTCAAAACTCCCAACTTTATTAAAATAATAACCATTCACGTGAGACAGTTAACGCTGAATTTTATTTTATAACGAGACGTTAACGCTTTCGCGAGGGCTACGAAACTATTGATGCTGATGCTAATTTCCAGCGAATGTTTTAAACACACCAATTGAGTGACAGGAACCCAATAAGCTCTGATCACAATTAAACCATTTTATTTTGCGGCGATCGAACACACGTGCTGTATGTTGTCCGATCCTGAATCGATCAAGTTAGAGAAATTCACGATTTACGTTAGTGCTGGGGTGCATCGAACACGGCCTAATAATATTATATTACATTTGTATATTTGCTTAGACTTAATTATAGTGATTAACTCTAAACCACCCAAAATTTATTTTCACTCTTAATCTTAAAGTCTTGTATCCACGTGCCTTATATTTTAGTGACCTGGATCACGGAATGGATGAGCGAAGTACCCCCTCCTAAAGTCAGCCATCTGGGCCCCCAATGGGTTCGAACATCGAGAAGAAATTCCGACTACACCACAATCGTGCACGTGCCCGGATCTCTTGACCCTGGATGCACTGCAAGTCCCGAGAAAAAATCAAGACCGGTTATATTTGTTGAGGATGTTGTGTCGCTGCAGTGGGGGGAGGTATATCGCCCCAATGCTGCTGAAGATTGAAGGCGATGGTCAACTCGGATTGGGGGAGTAAGAGGTCATAATTAAAAAAATACTCTCCTGGAGGCTCTGACCGGGGTCAGGTCGGGACTATATAGTGCAGATCACTATAGTCCGAGGAAGGATCATGATTTTGACCATGGTCCGAAATAAACAAGGGTGTATTATGGAATTTAAAGGTGAAGAAAAAAAGACGAGGTTGGCTATGACCGGAGTGGAAAGTTACCTGACGCGTGCTGGTCGCCTCCTTGAGCTTGTCTGCCGCCAGGTCAAATAACTGGTTCGGATCAAACGCACTGGTATTAATATCAGCCTGTTTTAACTGTTCGAACAGCCCTTTAATAAGGGTCGAGTGACTACCAGAGGTGATCGAAGGAGAGACGGGTCCCTTTAGTTCACCTAAAATTTTAGGCCTGGTAATCTTCAGGACCCCGTCCCTCCGCGAAAACTGACCCATCTCCCGAAGGGAATACGTCCGTTCCAGGTCCCCTTCCGTGACCGAATATGGTTGTGCATCCATCGTTCCTTCTTCGTCATTGAAATATGCTCGATCATGGGCTGCCCTATCGAACAGGTGACCCGGATCGGGTAGTAATGTAGGCAAGGGGTACTGTTAACGCGCGGTTGCTAGTTGGCTCAGTAGTAGAGCTCCTAAATATCACAACAGGTACTATCGTAAGTTTAAAGAGAATCAAACATGCTGTCTCACAGCCACAACTCACTTAACCCTCCAAAATATTTGTCGGATTGAATAATCTTGTCGAGGTTAATGCCACTCGTGAAATGCTGCTGATTGCTATTGTGATTTGTAATCGATGCAGCGACATCCACCCGTGGTGTAGTCGATCTTGGAAATTCCTTACGAGGTTCGAATATCCACTGGGAACCCGGATGACTGACTGTCGTAGGGAGTACTCCGCTCTTCCATATCATGGCACAGTCAGCCAAAACTTCACTTTCCCCACGAATACAACTAAACCGGATTCCAAACACGGGCGTTTGAGTGAGTATACGTACTTCACGACTCCCAGACAGATGACTCCCGTTGGGTGTTCAGTGACCTACCCCAGGCTAAGCCAATAGTATCTAGAGGGAACTTAGTTAGCCCTCTGATGTGAACCAATAGTGACTTGCGTCTTAGAAAGTGAAACGTATACTATTTATCCCTACAATCTAGTATGAACCTTCGTGTACCTTACACCAAATATGTGACCTATCTGCATCTTCAATATCAATATCTTCGTACTTTTAAGCTGATTGGTTAGTATTATCTCGTCCAGGCTACTACGGTGACCTAGCTCCCTCGCACAACCCTTGACTAGCGGCACTGCTGACCACATTCGTAAGAAGACGGATCATCTCAGTCCTCAATGGCATCCGGGCAGTGTTGCTGACCTACCGGACTTGTTTCACCTTACAATGCTGACCCAGACTACTCCCAGACTCAAACTGTCCTGCGTCCTTTCGACATCCTTTCGCGTAGGCTTAATATCCCTCGGCATCCTTCCACTTATCGGCCGCGGTTGCTATTTGGACTCCCCAGGTCAACTCAGGGCACCTACCCCGGTTGATAATTTAGTGACCGTTACGATCGGGTTTATTCCACATCTGGCAGTTGATGTACCCTGGACCCGCTTCACCACACCACTCTAGCAGAAGCCTAGCAAGACGCACCGGAAGCTCCTGGTAGTATCGATGGGTCGTGTTGAAGCCAGCAGTAGTCGTCAAACGTGCAATTTACACGCAGGAAAACGGGCGGTTTGCAAGCGCAGACACAGCTGAACGAGGGCCCAGTGTGTAAAGCGCTTCCCCTGGACAGGATCCACTTGCTAGGACCTGGGGCACTAAAATGGGCATGGGGCACAGCTGCGGATGTAAAAAACTTATTGAAAATAACGATATCCCAGACATCACATCCGAGAGCATGACCATTATACGGCTTTCCTAAATCGAGGTGCGCCTTCAGCATATTTCATGTATCCTCTACCAATGAGCTGCGGTATGTGAGAGTATTTAATTGTAACGCTGACCTAATTGGAACAGTAGCCCGCCCCCTTGTTACACCCCTGGCCAAAAATAAAGTACCCCCAATTAATTTTTACGTTTTGCTGTATATGTCAGCGACTATTAGGAGTTAAAAGCTGCTGTTTGGATATGTGGATCTTTATTACTGAATAGGGGGCATGTGTCCCGGTTTTTGCAGCTTGTAGGCGGTCTCCCGTACAAAAGACGAAATCGGGTACCTGGCCAAAATAAAAGACACCCTCACCTATACAAAAATGAAGATTAAATGTGTACTTTATTCAATAATCTGAGTAATGGTAAGAAGAAAAGAACGTTAGCTGCTTGCAGTGATGTCAATCGTAATGTAATGGCAACCCGTCCTGCTCTGTGGCAACATACCAGGAGATCATGGATATAGCGCGTGATATTTCAGCCCACTTGAGTCCAAAGACTAGTGCTTACCATGAGATTTGGCTGGACAAAACGATAGTTGCTGGTGGCGAGGTTAAGGATTTTGAACCGATCTACGGCGTGTCGTACTTGCCGCGCAAGTTCAAGATTGCTATCGCCATTCCACCCTCAAACGATGTGGACGTGTACTGCCTGGTCTTTATTGCTATCCTTGAGAAGGACAAACTGGTTGGTTTCAATGTTACTGTAGGTGGTGGCATAGGAATGACCCATAACAATAGCAAGACGTACCCTCGCTTAGCCGATGTGATGGCTATCTGTACGCCCGAGCAGGCCAAGAATGTAGCAGAGAAGATGTCGTTGAGAGTGGACGCATTAAAGACACAAAGGAAACGAGTATTCGGGTCGGCATCCGTGAGCTAGCGAATCGCTCCCATTGAATCGATGACTTGAAGTCATCGAGTCGCGTGGGAACAAGACTCATTATTAATTAAAAAGTACACATTTAATCTAGATTTTTGTATAGGTGAGGGTGTCTTTTATTTTGGCCAGGTACCCGATTTCGTCTTTTGTATGGGAGACCCCCTAACAAACTGCAAAACCAGGTCAATTACACATGCCCCCTATTCAGTAATATAAAAGATCTATCTTATTCAAACAGCAGCTCTTAACACCTAATAAATAACCGATTATGCAACGAAGCCCCCCCCCGCAACTTCCGACGATTGACGGGGATCAGGACGGAGTAAGGACAGCGCCGGTAAAAGAGAACAAACCGGCATGGACGATAATACGGGCCAGAGGCTCGGGGACATCCACTTAGGCGGGGAGCCCCCCCCAAAGGATTCCATACAAGAACTGACATTCCACGACCTGCCAAATAGGGAAGGACACCCAGAGGTCATCTGCCTCTCAGGAATCCCCAACACATGCGAGGACTCTAGATTTGGAAATCGACATGGAATATAGTAATGAAGGGGGGTGAAAAGACTGCCTCAGCTTAACATCCACGAAAGTGCGAATTTAGTGAATCCTTTTGTATTGATGGTTACCCACCAACAACAATCGTGGACAACTTGGAGATCACTAGAGGAAAAATTAACGTACATGCCCCTCCGAACGCCACAACCATTTACACTACTACTCCAAAAGGCGGTTGGTCAACAACACGTGAAGCGGGCGAACGTGGGGGGGGTACCGTTTATGGGATGGATAAGCAAAGTTAAAGGAGTAGACGAAGAGGCTGCCTCCTCAACTCTACTTACAAAACCGTTCCTTTTCAGCACAAACTTCTTTCCAAGAGATAGCATGAAAAGACTGAGGTCTATTTGTGAAAAGCGGTACTTCAAGAATGCGCTAAACGCGTTCAGGGCACCCTCCAAAGTTGAACGAATCATCATCACGGGACTAGCAGAAGGCACAATCCTAGCGAAAGAGCCCCCAGTTTCTACAACTAATTATGACGGTGGAGGACCAAGTGCGATTAGTGCAGACGATCCGAGCGCAGGTGGAAGGTTGTCTCGGAATGGATTTATATGGAGAACAGTCAATCAAGGAGACATATTTAAGTACCCGAAACATCCAAGAAAGCATAGCAATGGCCGCTACAATATGGAAGAAAGGATCACCAAAATTGTGGGAAATGATCTACCAGGTAATATCAATTTTCTATAAAGCCTTGAGCCACGCCATCTATTTCTACTTCCCTACAAGAGATATAGCAGCTCAATATCAAGAGGCCGTCGTTCCTTATCACAAGAGAGACCATCGACTGGAAAATATGCACGCCATTGACAAGGACGCTGACAAGGCGGACCAATCCACGTGGAAACGACAGGGGGGCAGTGTCACTACTGAGTTATATGCACCTAAAGGTATACACGATTACAGTAAAACATGTTACGTGTTTGATGGATATGACGAAGTTTATCGTGTTCCTGAAAATGCATATCACCACACCGTTTTCCTTAGTTGACCTAGACAAGAAGGGACCCTTTTCCGATACATCCACGGAATGGCTAGTGGTAATCGAATTGGACCACTGTCCAGAAGCCTAACCAACGTGGTCAGAATTGGGTGTGGTGGACATATACTGCTCATTGAACACCCCAACATGAAGGGCAGGCGGCAATGTGGCAGATGTGGCGAAGTCGGCCACCAGTTCTGGTAGTGTCATACCAAAGAAAAGAGCTCCTGAGCTCCTAGTGCATCACGTTAACGGCCGAAGAAGTAAGGCTAATAAAAAGTCCAGCACCAACTTTCCGAAGCATGGGCCAACTATGGAAGGAGGTCGCTGAGAATTGTAAAAAAGAGATGACCACAAGACAAGAAGTCGAAGCAAGGTTACAATCCGGCTCCGGTAATCAGGTCGAGACAGAATAAATGCCGATGGATCAGCATTCCGATGTCGAGGGTAATAAAGGGGACACACAGCCCAATCATCCCCCCCCCCAACAACCAAGGGGGCATCCAGCACCAAGGACAACAAACCAGCTGGAGCCGCAAAAGAACAGAAAGGACCCGTTCTCGAACAGTGAAAACAAGTCAGAACGAAGAATGGGAAGAAGAAATCACACAAAAAGACAACTATCGGGGCTACCTCTGGGAGGAAGGTGTTCTCAAACCAAGATCGGACGCTGGGGGCACCACTATATCAGAAGGAGGTGGATCAGGTACAACACATAGATGGCAAACCTGTGATCCGACGAGACACCTGGGTCAGTGGCAAGGACATGGCAGTCCAGGAAGGAGAAGCAAAGCTTCTTGTAGAGAAAGCATTAATAAAAATTGAACAAAAAGAAGGCCCAATCCAGTCGAATCAGCTGGGAAATAAGTTAGCCGGATCTATGCGATCAAACGCACGGCTAGATGTAACTTTTCACCAAATCGGGGTACATATGGTTACGACACCAGCGACTGGAATTGCCAGGCTTATGCAGTAGGTCCAAGCCTTATTGACTAAACTCAGTCACAATCAAATTATCTTATGGAGCTTGCAACGACACACATAAAGAGAGGCTGCACTGCGCGGGCGTTATTGGATTTTGACTTGAAATTTCCGCCGGGGTTCGTAAACAAACTTTGAAGGCGCTGGGCAGGGGGCTAGACAAGACGTCTGATGCAGACACCGTGACCGAATTCAAGACATATCCCACGCAATATGCGGAGAGTGGGTCAAAATTGACAGACTTTGTTTCCGTCACGTCGTGGGGCAGCAATGACACCCTCGGTAGTTATAGCGCGTTCTTACAAAAGGAAATTTTCGTCCAGCCAAGTGACGGGAAATGCAGAAGTGGGGCTTATTCACTTCACACCAGAAGTCAGGCACGAGACGGCGCACCTCTATGTGACGAACCGGGAGTATCCTCTGTCGCTACAGGAGGGGATTAATGAAAACAAGGAATTGAAACAAGCCGCAGAGACCAACTCTAGCCAGATGCCAATAGTTCTTCACTTTACAGAGGCCCACAACTCAGCATGCCTACGGGTCACAAAACCACCAGAAGATAGGGAAAATGAACATCGAGATGACATCCGATGTCACCAGGCTCCCACGAAGCCTTGGCGATCATTATTTGCTTCAAGGTCCCAAGAGCCCCCACATATCAGGCGCTCGATTGAACCAAAACCCACTACAGGACGCTCACCAGGACTGAAAACACATCGAACACTCGGGGAAGAGCCAGTCGAAGACGTCGAAATAGTAGCGGTGTCAAGGATACACAACGACCAGATACGGCATGACCCAACCAGGTCTCTAACTCAGGACTCCGAAACGAGAATGGGGAGTATCAGCGCGAGGTACCATGGAATCCGGAAAACTAGGGAGGCAATTACAGTCAACTTCTCTTAGATTTGATAGGTCCAACCATCCATCATGCGTTGAAACTTGAAATACACGAAATTCTTAAGACCAAGGACAGACGAATGACAGAAATTTGCACTTCCTCACGGAAACAGTGACTAAGCCGTCCCTTCCGGAACAAAAGAACTTTCTCCAGGTCCAAGCCAGAACAAGACAATGAAAACGTACCAAGTCTCCAGATCAGTGCTTCTCCAGATCAGTGCTTCAGCAGTGGTGTAAAAATATTCAGGCCAGACAAGAGTCAGAAGGGGCCTCCGACGTAAATGGGATCGAGGGTAACGCGACCTCGGACGGTAGTGAGATGAAACGTCCACTGTCGGAAACCAACCACCGGAGATAAGTCCAGCATGACAGGAAGCGTCACTCGGAGAAGTCACGGAAAGCTGGAGATATACAGAGAGACCAAACGGAGCAGTCTCACGTGAACGACTTTGCACCATACGTGAGACGGCAAACGAACGCTTTGGGGCTAGACCCGGCACAGAAGGCGGTCACTTCACCTATAACAGCGGATACGCCAATACCGATGGTCAAAAGCGGATATACCGATATAAGTACGCATCATTCTGAATTATAGAGCTGGATGAATGAGTGGAACTTACTCACAGGGACCTGGGAGAGCCACACTAAGGTTCGATTTCTAAGTGCGACTGCGGTCCCGGATATATGGCTTAATACAATCAGAGCGGATACGAACAGAATAATGCACCTATTTCGTTCTATAAAGTGTGCACCGCATTTACTTGATGCACTCTGTCAGAGCCTGCTCAACAGAGTCACGGGTGCATGGCGCACCCAGTTATGGTACGAAATGATTGATCTTGGAATGAGGGAGGAGGTAGCTGATCTTCCCAGTAACTGGTTTCAAACTTGGAAATGTAGAATACATGCAGGTCTCACTCCGGAACAGAAGGAATTAATCATGAACATTAAAGGGGAATGGGAAGCTCCACGGAAGGCCAAGTACGGGCACAACTCACTAGTTAAATTACGGGTGCCACGGTATGAAAACGCCTTAGCGAACTGTCTCCTAGCGGCGCACATTTTTGCAGAGCAAATTGCAGTAATTGAAAGAGCAGAGTACTCCCCAATGAATTCTATCATTTCGTTATTGCGGTGACACTTCCAAGCGATGCAGAAAAATTCCGAGTACTCTAGTCATGGACGGGCACTAGAACAAGGCCAGAAGGGAGAGTGGGTCCTATATGGAATCCCTGGCTTCGGATACCAACGATTGCCCGCTAACCGCAGACGAAATCCATTCGCAACAATTAGACGATGTGTCCCACACTTCGGATAGCTACTAATGGCAACCACGCAAGACGACTAGTACCTGACAGTAGAGAGAGTCTGTGACGTATACAGGACAGTGGCAGCTAAAAAAGCGCCAGTTCCAAGCAGAAGCTAAACGAGCGGATACCCGCAATCAAGAGGGCTTTTCGTACTCACGCAAAATGTGATGGAGTTTAGGCATCCAACCCGAACAGCGCCGATGCGAACTTGGAAAAACTGCGCACCCCAGCCGAATATAATTTCCCTCCAGGAAACGCACCTCGTCACGGAACAAGAAACGGCTGAAGCGGATACGATGTGGAGGTTAGTCTGGGGACAATTGCCACCAAGGCCGGAGGAGTCAGGACCAAATCATCAACTCACCTACTGGGGATGTGCAGCAAGTAAAAAAGAAGGAGTGGGGATTCTAATCCACCCGGCGGAAGTCGCCTACATATCGCCTTGGCTTCCAGAATTTTCGAGTTTGCGACTCGTTATTGTACATTACAAGAATGGGCTACTTATAAATGTATACGCCCACTCGGGGGACATTAAAAGGCGTGAGGCACTTTTCCGTAAAATACAAAAGGCGGCGACCCCATGGAAACACCTGGTTATTATGGGGGTGACTTCAACTGTGTCGACTCGCCCATAATGGACAGGATGGTGAGGCAACAGAGAGGAGAAACCAGAAAGCATGGAACTGAGCAAACTCCAAATGGCATCGCGTCTGATCGACGCCAAATTAGGCTCCAAATCGGCGCTTGATGACGTATACTTTAACACAATCCAACATTTCACGCTCTGGAGAGGTCACCAGGCTAGTCGCCTGGACAGATTCTACGTTTCAGAACAGATGATCGGTTCCGTCGAAGAGGTGGAGGTGAATACACCAAGAGTCTTCTCAGACCATGACGAAGATCGGATAACTTTAAAGCTGACAACGCGACGACAAAACGTTTCAACAGCTCCCCGTCAACTATACCCTTTCCATGGAACGCATCAACATGAACTTAAATTGGAAATTGGAAAAAAAATATGGGAACAAACAGAGGAATAGAGTGAAAGAAACATACAATGGGACACCCGAGTTGAACGGATTCGCCTGGTTCTCTCAAAGGTCAGAAAAACCAGGGCCAAAAGGAGGCGGCGCCAGGCGAAATATATCAGAACTAAATTACTAGCGGAATGTTCTACACGAGCGCAATGGATTACGGTGGAAGCTGACGAAGTTACCCGGGAAAACACGATTCGCAAAGGACGTAGTCTCTGCAGATGAAGCCCGATGGATGTTCAGAAGAGCGGCAGTCAGGAAGAAAGACCAGCACGTCACGAATATAACAGTCCCACCCCAACGAGGATCTCAGATCCGATGTTCCATTGCTGATGCGCTAGTCTGGAGTGGCATTTTCAGTTACAGCCGTAGTCACGTTCATACCAGGTCGACTGAAGGCGTTAGTGCGTTTCCCAGCTGATCGACGGCCACTCTCGACAATAACGGTGCCCTACTGGCTCCACATGAGCCATCAAGAAATTGAAACGACGGAAAGCGACAGGGATTGATGGACTAGCGAATGAATTTTACAAGGATTTCGCTGACGTAGTAGTGGAACCATTATGCCGGGTGTATAACCGGATTCTACACGATGGGAAACCAGCCTCATCTTTTCTGCGAGGACTGATAATTCCGCTCCGTAAAAACGGGAACTCGGATAAAGCGATGGACTACCGACCAATAGCTCTATTATCAACGAGTTACAAGATTTTCGCCTCAATTCTGTCCTGGGGACTACAGGCCTTCCTAGGCCAGCTAATTGGAGAGTCTCAACAGGGTTTTGACCAAGGGCAGAGAATGAATAGAGCCACCGTGCTCATGCGGGCAATCATGCGCATCGGCTATTATAATCCTGCAGAGAAAATGAAAGACGGCGCCTGTGTCGTATTCCTTGATTTCGCAAAGGCGTACGACACAGTGGATCGACATTTTTTATTGTGGGTATTACGGATGTTTGGATTTGATGACAGATTCGTGCAATTGATGGATAGCCTACATACAGGCACACAGACACAATTTTGGGTTAACGGAGAGCTATCCCAGCCTATCCAGGTACGGCATGGTATCAAGCAAGGGTGCCCATTAGCGCCGCTGCTCTTCATCTTAGCAGTGGAGCCGCTATCGTTACTGATTCACCAGAATCGTCATATACAAGGACTAAGCCTTCGCCATTTATCCATGGCTGAACATCGCTTCTCCACTTTCGTCGACTACTCCACAACTTTCCTGAAGAAAGCGGAACAAATCTCACTGGTGCTAACAAACGTGGAAGAATTTGGACAACTATCAGGTTTGAAGATACAAAAAATCGAAAATCGGATCCTCCTCCTGAATCAGGCCCACTCCATAGAGGAATGGACTGGCATCCCGGTATTGAAACCGACAGAAACAATTAAATACCTTGGCTACGACTTCGGGGTAGGAAAATTGTCGGAATTAAATTAGGCACTCAGATTACAAGCCATAAGAAGAAGAATGGCCAAAGCGACAATATGCGGTACTTCCACCCTGGAAAGTGTCCAGCTTTTAAATGTTATCGTACTCCCGGCGATCTCTTCACGGCAAAACTGTTCCGGCCGCCACCCGCCGTTGTGAAGACCCTTATCAACCTGCAGAAATCTTTCGTTTGGACTAACATACTCGAGTCAGATTCTCTACGGCACAAGCTATCGCCTGCCTTGTTATATCTGCCCAAGAGAGTGGGGGGAGTCGGGTTAATTGCGATCCCACTAGCCCTGCAACTACAACGACAAAAAGAGGGAACGTTCTGGTTACTATATATATACAGGTCAGCTTGGTCACACTGGAGTCACCTCTTGGATACGAATGGAGAGTTACGGACTATATCGCCCCAGAAAGTCAGGGGATCTTCCACGCCTGGAAACCTACCAGCATTAGCCACCAAGATACACACACGCGGATTTGACAAACGATCAGCCCGCTGTCGGAGCAAGTGAATATGGTCCGGCGGAGAGTGACGGATCTCCTTACACGACTACTGTCCGCACTGAAGCCAACCATTGACGTACCGCACCAAGGAGTGATGGATGGAGAAGTATTAAGAATAAAATATGACCCAGCGACGTATCCGGAACCCCATTATTTTACTAACATACAACAGCTTTTTGGGGTAGCTACAATTGGGCGGGTAACACATGGATTATAGATGAATTTGGTGATATCTTGACAGAAAGACGATTTTGCCGACTCAAGCAAGCGACTTTTTCCACCCTCCAAATATATGGCGACCCGCAGAGTGGACATATGAGTGGATAGTAACCTCAATGGACGGACGTAATAACACAAGATGGAAAACTGGTCAAGTGGGTTGCGGCTCTGATCATTTGCTCCCCACGGCCGCCTGTTGGGGCGCGAATAGGAGACCCGGGTCCTCCAGTTCCGTACCAACCACCGGAGCAATATGCGGAGTTAATATGGTCACTGACAACACAGGGCGATCTGCTAGGAAACGATAATGATGGAACAACCCAGTTTCGGTTAATACCGGCAACGGATGGAATAACGTGAAATGAAGAAGACACGCGTTCAGTGTTTTTTTTTTACCCACATCCCAGTTTATCACCCCTATAGTGGACGTTACAAGAAGGGGTACGGCCGCGGAGGATGTGGGCAGCAGTACGCAAGGACTTTCGAAAACGCTATCACATATCAATGGCGAAATTTACGGGTCCAATTCTGGACAAATGACTTGTCAAACGTAAACGACACAGTTGGAACAATTTTACTCAAGAAGGGACAGAGACGAAGCTGTGGAATCACTACAATTTACTCACTAATTATCAAGTCTAGACACATTATTGGATGGTGACAATGCAGCTGAGCACCTATTTCGTTCGCCAAGGCAATCACCAAGGATGCCCTTTGAGCAGCAAGTGCGACGGTACTGACCACAGTATCGCTCATATCCTCTGGAATTGCGATCGAGCTCAACATTTCTGGAAAGTAGTGTTTAAAGTCTGGACTGGGTGTCCAAGTACTAACACTGAGGCAGAGCATCAGCGTGCAATAGCAGGAACCAGGGCACTCCAAATACAAGGTCGCTTAAGGAGCATCATTTTGGACGGTGGTGGGGACTATTATGATGACCTCATCTATATTGAACTGACGTTTTGGCTAAATCCAACTAAGACTCAGAAATAGTTAGGGTTGTAAAAGAGTATACAGTTAGATGTTCAGTGTACATATATACATCATTACGCCATCAATCCTTTACCAAAACAGTGTTTCATTTCTCTATGCTTGGGAATTATAGTCTGCACGAGGTGCAAAAAATGCTGCAAAATGCTGTTCATGCCGGCATGAGCAGCATGCAGACAAAATTACAGCAATGTATGGAAGATAGATTCCAATCAATGGAAATGAGGATAAGGGAAGCTGAAGAGAGAATGTATGCAGCAATCATGACCTTCCAGAGTGACGGACATACTGTAGTGCCGAGATCTGAGGTTCATGTAGGAGAACCGCCACCACTACCAGCCAACCGATTACCGATTAATGTACAAGCTACATCTGAACTGTGTCAAACTCTAGAATGGACACCGCCGATGCCGCCTTCCGGGCCTTTCCATCTTTTGAAGGCGCTGAGGTAGCTCTAAACGATTTTGCATTGAAAAATGGTTTTGCCCTCGGGTCATCAAAGACGTCCAACCATCCTGTCTTCGGTGAGCGCATCAAGGCTTGGAGACCATGCGCTTGTGCCCGTGAATACAAGTCCAAGGATGAAGGTGTACCTCTCAGGGCCAGAACGAGAAAACGGTATAGCTGCACCTACATGGCTCCGATTGAAGACGAGGTTATGGACGAGCCAAAGGATGACATCTTGATCCCGTACCGGGTTGTCAATTGGCGCATTTGGGTCTTGAATGGAACCCATCAAGGCCACCCGGCACAAAGCCGAAGAGCTCTCCTTTTTCACGTCAGGCACGAAGGGCTACCCAATCACCTGAAATCATGACCGAGGCCTTGGGAGCATTTTTCAGCGGGTCCAAGATCCGACATGTTCTGGATGATCTACGTAAAAGGCACCCCAATTTACTAATAACAAAAAAGGACCTAAAGAACGCAAGAAGCAAAGCAATGGACAAACGCCTCGATAGCGAGAAGCCTGTTCCGGCTTTCTTCAGAGAGCTCGAACAGCAGGCAAAGACCAACGGCGCTATTACTGAGGTCATTGTCAATGAGGATAATGTACTGACGCATTTATTTTTCCAGTCGGAGGTAAAGTTTAATCATTTTTGCATTAAATTTTTTTGTCATTTAATGTCACTGTCCCACAGGCGGAGTTGGGAGCGATGATGAAAAGATTTGGGGAAGTTTTGATAATGGACTGTACCTATCGAACAAACAAGCATCATATGCCCCTTCTACACGTCGTAGGGATCACCGATACAAACAATCATTTTCTGGTGCGTTCATGTTAATGGTGGCAGAAGCTCAGGAGGATTACGAAATTGCATTGAAGAAGATTCAGAATCGGCTGTATAGACCTCCTGCAGTGGTCGTTATTGACAGCGATCAAGCCTTTATCAACGCTGTGAAGGCCATTTGGCCCACGACACTGATCATCCTGTGCTGATGGCATATTTGGCAGAACGTTAAAATTAATTGCATGAAGAACTTCAAAGACGAGAATGGAAAGCATGACGGAAAGGCCTTTGCTAAATTCAAGAAGTTAGAAAGAGTATTTTCAGAATTTGCCAAGTATGCAGTATCACTAACTTTTTGTCATCCTTATGTAGAGAATGGAATAAACTCGAATCGGCTAATACAAGGGAGGCGTTTCATGAACAGTGGAATTCACTAGAAGTCACTACTGACTCCGACACATATGACTACCTTTACAAAAACAAATATCCTCTGCGTCAGCATTGGGCATCGTATCACTTGAACAAATTTGCTCATTGCGACGCGACGGCGACATCACGCGCAGAAGGTATGCATTGGGCCGCAATAAAGCAGGATAGTGCTGCCAACATGACCATTTTGACGCTCTACGACACAATCAAGCGCAATTGTCAGCGGCGAATCATTGAGTACCATTTGGTTAAAGATACTGATGTGACAAACGTACCTCGATTGATCCACCGTGATCCGTTTTTCAAAGATGTCGAGAAAAAAATCACACCCTTTAAATTTACCATGATCGTGGAGCAGCGTCGAAGGGCCAATAGGATCATTTTGGCTACTAAGGACCCCGATTGCGTTCTGGGCAACAACTTGATACTCCACCCTTGTTCCAAGTACCACAGGACGGTCTTAGGTATTCCATGTGCACACGAAATCGTCTCGATGATATCTGGTAACAACCAGCGAAATTTGGCAATTTCAGATTTCAGGGACAGGTGGCATTTAACAAACACTATCGAGGAGGTGAAGGAACTGCGGTCGTCAAAAATGTAGTGGAACCCCCGTCTTCAATTCGAACCTCATACTTGAAAGGCAAGACCACCAAC